>JASPKZ010002697.1:1357500-1650000 GCA_030220185.1 Diploptera punctata | reverse complement strand
TTCTATCCGTCATCGTGCTGACAATGTAGAATTCATCGTCTACATCGTTATTATTTTTTTTTTTAGATATACCGTCATGCGATTCTGGTATGCCTGGGTAGATGGCAGTCCCAACTCCTTAAAAAAAAACGTTAAACTGAAAATATATACAACTATTGTTCTACCAGTTATATTATATGGATACGAAACATGGACTCTTACTTTAAGGGAGGAAATGAGATTACGAGTATTTGAGAATAAAGTTCTTAGGAAAATTTTTGGACCAAAGAGAGATGAACAGACAGTTGAATGGAGAAGACTACATAACAGTGAACTACATGGTCTTTATAGGAAGCCAGATATAACGAGAACAGTTGAGTCTCGTATACTGCGATGGACAGGACATATGGCACGAATGGGCAATGAAAGACTTGCATGGAAGCTTCTTGTAGGAAAACCAGAGGGAAAACGCCCAGTTGGTAGACCAAGAATGAAGTGGGAGAATAACATTAACTATGATTTGAGTGAAGTAGATTATACAGGGATGATTGGAAAACATTAGCTCAGGATATGGATGTATGGAGAGCTTAGGTCTGCGCGGCCATGAACCTCCGGGTTCGATAGTGCCAGTGAGTTAGTCTGGGTAGATGGCAATAGTAGTGTGGAACGTATTTCTTCTATTAGGAAATAATGGAAATCCCATAAAGCTTGGAATCTTAGAAGGCCATGCACTGACAAATGAAGAGAGAAACGTGTGTATAAAGAGAAATATGAGATTGTTAGCATGGATAATGAAATCTTAACCAGAAAAGTAATAAGTAAGCCTATGAAATGGGAATGAAAGAAAAGAGTTTTCATGTAAACATTATACGGTTACATGACACTGAAAAAGAAGCAAGTTTTGGCGTTGAAGTCGATACTACAAGTGAAGTTGAAAGCATCGATTATATTAATCCTGATTTCAATGAAGATAGCGGTGATGATACTTCTAGAGATATTAGTTTTAAAGATGAAGATAGTATCACGACAAATAACAAAGAAAAGAAAGAAGAGGAGTTGAACTTGGTATCTCGCATTTTTAAATAATAGAATAAGAATAACATTTAGGACATAATTTACAGAAAAAATTTAATACCTTATTTGTCTCAGTAGCTTACCAGAAAATGTAGTTAAACTCCAGAATAAGGGACAAAAACCAGTAATTGCGAAAAAAAAAAGTATCGCTTTTAAACTAGTTAGTGTTAATGAACGATTTCAAAATGCCTATCTCATTCTATAAAATTTAGTTTAACCCAATATTTACACATGCGTCGAGTTTCGCTTCACATATAAACACATCTATATTTATTTTTAAAAAAATATTAAAACGTGTTGTACTAACATTAAAGGCCTATTTGTTATATTTGTTCTTTTTTGTCTTCTGTATGTTATTAGTTAGATTGAATTTCAATGGGTTGGCTTTTAATAATATTGCAGTTTCTTAGAATCCGTCACTGAACTATTCCTGTATTCTTATTTCACTTTGAACTTATCAACATTTAAAACACGTTAGACAAGGGTAAACATACGTGTAAATTATTTTGGGTTAACTTTTTAAAGTTTAAGATCGATGTGTGTAAATGTGAAGTGAAGCATCTTTATTGGAAATAATAACTAGAGACCGGATGTTAGGGAAAATGCCCATAGTTATTTATTATAGATATTGTAATAGTGACTTCATGTAACTTCGTACTGACGACCCTAGAGTTGTTTTCCAGATGTTCATTTTGCCTATAAATGCCTATTTCAGCTTATAATGCCTATAAATGCCTATTGCATTCCCGTTAAGCGAAATAGCCCTAGGCTATGTTCCATTGTATTATGCTCTGGCTCTAAGGTCGGTATTCAGAAACCAATCTTTACACAAAGAGCGACTCTTTCCCCTCTCTATGACGTAGAAAGTATTCATAAAACCGGTTTTATGAATACTATCTACGTCATTGAGAGAGGGAAAGAGTCACTCTTTGGGTAAATATGGTTTCATGAATTCCGCCCTAAGTGACTGGCATTATTATTTTTGATGTTGGTAACACTGAATTCAGTCTGAAGTCCTCATTCACATACAGATGCTTCAAAGACAACGTGGTTCGACAAGTGTGTGTGGCTTATTTTTTTAAGCTTTAGAACAGCTTTTTTACAGTGCCTAAAGAGTGGACAACAGTAAAAGACAAACTGACCAATTTCGTGAAAGAATTTGCTGTGGAAATATTCTCAAGTGACGGTTTAATATTGTTCTGCAAAGTGCCACATTTTGCAGCACGTATACTCTGCAACACATAAATCTGCTGTTTGTAAAAAGGCAAAACAAATTCCGAAAGCATTTCTGATATTATCTTCGTATGCTGTTAATAACGTATATTTATATTATTCTTAATGTAAGACTGTAAAAATTTGCGTTGTAGTCCATTTTTGTAAGAGACTATTTTGTATATTTTAGTGCCTATATTAATGGTTTTAGTGCCTTTTTGCCTGCCTATTTTGATTTTTAAGTGCCTAACATCCGGACTCTAATAATAATACACGAACATTCATCCATCTTGATAATATCGAGATACTCTGGCAAAGGAGTTGTCATACATATCGTTCAATAAAGTCATACTAAGAATGCGGGAATAGGCCAGTGACGGATTTTGCACTCGTAAAAATGAGTTAAGTCGCTAGAATTACATAATAGCCTACTATATTAAGGTAGAAGTACGGAATGCAATGTTTTACGTATGAGTTGAAATACTTATAGCCGAGTCGATTGACGAGAACTTAATTTTTCAACGAATACGTAAAAGTCTTCCAAATTTGTACATATTTTATGATGATCTTGAAGAAGATTTCCGGGCCGTGATCTCGAGGCTTGAAGTTCCCTGACGTTTCGCCAGAGACTGCGTCTGGCATCCTTGAGTCTCTGGCGAAACGTCGGGGAACTTCAAGCCTCGAGACCACGGCTTACAGCCCGGAAATCTTCTTCAAGATCATCATAGCAACTCCGGCCGTGAAAGCCTAAGTCAATACATTGTACATATTTTATTTTATGCTATGTTGAATTTATTGTCGGCCGCAGTGAACTAATGCTTCGAGGGTCACGGGTTCAAACCCGGCTGTGCCCTATGGACTTTTAGGATAGAAAGATCCAAGGAGCAAGTTCTCCGGGAGGGACTTTAAGCCCGAGTATGGATATTTTCAGACTATTAAAAGATCCTTAAGCGAGAATAAAGAGACCTATAAGTAACATTTTACCGACCTTTTTCATCCTAGTAATATCTTAGTTGCCTACTAGATGTCTCATTGGGCCAGTATGTTGACCGCATACCATTCATGATATCTATGGGAAATAAGTGTAACTAAATAACATGGTCTAGTAACTCTTAACAAAGAAGAAGCAAATGCCCAACATTGGGCTGTTACGCCATTGTAGTTGTAGAATTTATTATATTTAATTAAATTAATAAGTTTGTGTGGCGGCTTCGTGGAACAAGTGCTTAGACGCTCGCCTCTTACCGCTGGGGTCACTCAATGGGTCTCGGTCACTTCATGTGTGTTTCGTGGTGGACGGATCGGAGCTTGGGTAGGTTTTTCCTCGGAGTTTCTCCCGTTTTCCCCTGTCACAATTTCATTCACCAATTCTCCATACTCATCTCATCCATTTCGTTTCATTTCGTTCATCTGACCCTGTGATGGTGCGTCAGACATGGTCGGCCGACACCCTTGTCATTCACAGACTTATATGTAAGGGATTTCATCTCATATCTCGACCCGACGCTGAGTTGGACACGAGTTATGGATATTATATATTTTTGCGCGATAGTGCGTTTTGTCGTACTTACAGCAATGGCGACCATGATTGAAAGTTCAACTTCCTATAGAATTGCCAACCTAAATAAGTATATGTACTATTACATTTACACCCACGTGCGGGAAGTAAAACCACTGCCCTCTATGTAATATCCGAAAGATAGTGTTAATATACATTATATGAAACAAATCACTGCATTTTAAATGAACTGAACTTTATTTGAAACAATATAAAACAATAAATACAGTACTTGCGGTCATTTGTTCTCAAGGTCTCCTGTTGTTTCAACTAACAAACATTGCCCACACTGTTCTCGTTAGTCGATTGTTTATAATGAACACAAATATTTACAAAAAATATGTTATTATTTTACTATTATTTATTATTTTGAAAACATCATCACGCAAAAAATAATGTACAACGCACGTTTGTGAAGCGTTTAACAGAATCTCGCTATCGCTCGGTTTTTAAACATTTTTCCTCGATTCTGTAAAAACCTCGCATAGTAATATACTCATAATAACTTCGTGTAAATTCTCACATCATGGCCGCCATTTAGAATGTCATATCAAATATATATGCACTGATGTATTTGAGTAATTTACTACAATCGTTCGTTGAATTATTTCCAATGTCGGAAAAGGATGCGTTAATTTGTACTCAGTGAAGCTGTATTATATTGAGCTGATCTTATATGGCTAAATTTATTTTAACAAATCTCATGACGTCAAGTTATTTATTGTCGGCGCGCGACATTCAGTTTCATTCTACGGGAAAATGTTGCGAATATAAAATATCTGAGTAGTTTTATGTAAATTTAGAGTTTTTTAATTTATGATAGCTGGTCGTGAACGCGTTTTAAGGGTAAACAATGCCTATTTAAAGATTATGGGCCTGAAATTACTGATTCGGGATCGTATATACACAGATTATTCTTATTATTGTTTAGGCCTATGTTAAAATGAGTCACCACATTTTAGATTTTATGTTAGTGAAAGCTGCAGGTGGTAAAGTGAGAACTGTAATAGTTCGTTTTCTACACCCATTTTAATAACATATCAAATTCAACATAGTATGAAATAAATTATTTTTAAATTGTAGTTCATTAAAATGAACTAGTTCTTTAAAATTACCCAATAATCTAAATGAAGTATTTTTTTTATTCAATGCCCCAGGTAGTCATTTCGACACTTCTGGTGTTCTCTCCTGGCATTGGCGTAATTGTAATCCACTTCTGAAGTTGGGGCGCCTAGAAGGCGGAGTTACGTTACCCCGATGATACGATGGGTGATAAATGATAATGACGCGCTAGGAGAGTTCTTAACCTACGTAAATTCCAGACCATGGACAACCCAGGAATAATTCCCTTTAAGGAAAAACTCCTATGGTTTGGTCGGGAATTGAACGCGGTACCTCAACAGTAGTCAGAAACGCTGACCACTATCCCATGATGCTGGTCTCTAACCGAAATATGACCTAGCTAATAATCTACGCTGGACAAAATGGCAAATATAAAGTTAGGTAAGTTATTAGCTACTGAGAGTTTTTTAAAGTTTAATAATAATAATAATAATAATGTTTTATTTAAGCTTACTTACTCACTGGCACTATCGAACCCATAGGTTCATGGCCGCGCGGACATAAGCTCTCCATGCATCCCTATACTGAGCCAATGCTTTCCAATCATTCCCTTATAATCTACTTCCCTCAAATCATAGTTAATGTTATTCTTCCACCTCATTCTTGGTCTACCAACTGGGCGTTTTCCCTCTGGTTTTCCTACAAGAAACTTCCTGCACGTCTTTCATTACCCATTCGTGTCACTTGTCCTGCCCATCGCAGTCTACGAGACTTATTTGTACTTATTATATCTGGCTTCCTATAAAGACAATGTTATGTAGTCTTCTCCATTCATCTGTCTGTTCATCTCTCTTTGGTCCAAAAATGTTCCTAAGAACTTTGTTCTCAAATACTCGTAATCTCCTTTCCTCCCTTAAAGTAAGAGTCCACATGTTTCGCATCCATATAGTATACCTGGTAGAATAATAGTTTTATATATTTTCAGTTTAACGTTTTTTGAAAGGAGTTGGGACGTCAAGAGTTGCTATAATGCATAATAGCATGCATTTCCAGAATTGAGCCTATGTTTAATTTCTTTGTACATCTCATTTCTATTTGTTATTATTGTTCCTAGGTATTTCAATTCAGCCACTTCCTCAAAATCTCCCTCATTTGTCATTAGCTGTCCATTTCCATTATATAATGTATTTCTATATGTGAACATATATTTAGTTTTATTTGTAGCTTATTTACTTCCAGTCCCAATTTCTAGTGTTACTCAATAGTGTGTGCGTGTTGGCCTTTAGTATCTCTTCGCTATCCCCCGATAGTACTACATCATCAGCATAAACTAACAGCTTATTATTTTATTTAAGCTGGAAGAGTTAAAGTCATAAGGCCTTCTCTTCCACTCAACCAGAAAATAATAAAATCATTAAAAAAATTAGGCCTACATACTTATTACAATTTTAAAATATTAAAATATAGACTAAACAAAAGGCAATGCCGATGTGATCTAATATAAGCTAACACCAACAAAACATAGAACAAACTAAATTAAAATAAAATATAATAAAGTAAATAAAGCTTCCTACATGAATATTTATAGGTAGGTCTGTATACAAAATGCTGAATATAGTTATTCAGTTAATGTTTTCAATGTGTGGAACTTAAGATGTGAGTTAATTTGGATTTAAATAATAACAGCGATTGACAATCTCGTGTCTTAGTCTTACATGGAAACTGTCACCTACCTGGAAATTTCTCCCAGACAAGCGTTGGCATGTACCAAAGCTGTGTAAAAAAATGTCACTTTTAACTGCAAGGCACAGAAATCGAAGCTAGAATCCAGCAATGGCAATCCATTGTGTGAAGCAGATGGACGTCCCAGCATGAATAGCATGGAGTGGAGTGAAGCGGGGCGGATTGTGAGGGTTGTCAAATTCACCAGTGTCAGGAGTTTTATTAGTTCCCTCTAGTTTAAATGAGAGATTCAGCGCTAGATTTTAGTGCCTTGCAGTTAAAAGTGGCATATAATTTTTTGTACACGTCCTAGATATATCGCAACGCTTCTCTGGGCGTGAAAATACAAGTATATTTTGCTCGAAGACTTTTATTTCAGGCTTGAGGCCATTTTGCGTGTTATTAATTTACGACACGGGTTTATTTTCTTCCAAGGCAGCCATAATCAGAAGATTTTTCTCGTCCTTAAAAAAATCCATGGACCTCGGAATAAGAGGCGAGCATGGTAACTACTGGTCTACCTCTCTCAGCTCTTTACTGACGTAATGCCAGGTCGAGGAGTGAGGTGAGATAAAGCCCCTATTATTGAATGTCTGTGGTGTGCAAGAGTGCAGGCTGATCTAGGTCTATTACACCATCACAGAGGCAGATGAAATTGATTTTTTTAAAAATAATTGTTCCATTTATTCATCTCTATTTTTAGTTATAGCATCTTGAGAATTCTACCATCATGTTTTTTTAATAATTTTTATTGTTTCCATAGCGACTACAAAAAAGTCAGTCATGCAGCAACTGTGCAAACTAAGCGAATTTATGGCCGATTTTGCTGATTTGCGGAATATAGGCCTCTATATATATATATATATATATATATATATATAATTATCCTTCACGGATTAGGTCTTTGCTTGTTCCGAACTCACATCTGTTCAGTACAGCGCTTTCTTGGTCTTCCGACCGATCTTCGTCCTCCAGAATTATATATAAGTGCCATATTTGGTATCCTATCCTCTGTCATTCTTTACAGATGTTCTATCCAATTCTTCCTGTGTTCTTCTATTTGTTGAAGAAGTGGTTGTACTTTTGGTTATTCTCTAATATTCTCATTTCTAATATGTTCTTCTCTTGTACATCCTTTCACAGCCTGTAGGAATCTCATTTCCGCTGCCTGAATTTTCCTTTTTTTCCTTTTTACTTCAGGACCATGCCTAACTTCCATAGGCCTACATCGAAACTGGTAGTGCCATCGTTGAGAAAATCTTAGCTGCGTATCCTTTGTTACTTTGTTCCTCAGTGTTCGTCTGATTATTCCACAATTATCCTATGTTGAAATTTCTGCATTTTCTTATTTATATCTTGTTCTTCTTCATAAGTTAAATCGCAGCCCAAATACTGTAAGTATGAAACCTGTCCCAACACGGAACACTATATATTTGTTAATTAATTCGCATGCATCCAGTTCGTTGTGAGAAAACTAGCATAACGGCTTTCTGGTAAACCTTCACTCCTAAAGATCGGATTTCGTTTATTTTGGATAACACCAATCTTGTTTTATTTTAATGGCATACACCGAGTTTCGTTGCAAAAAATGAAAATTGCGGCCGCAGAGCGATTTTTAAATTTTCGTTTTAGGCTAACCCTCACTCCTAATGGTCCGATTTTGTTACTATTATTATAAAAATAAATATATAAATAAAAATAGCACGTAATCTCAAGGTTATGTGATAATTATTTAATTAGCTATTTAACTTTAAATTCAATTTCTGAAAGAAAGAAATAAAAATAGCATTTAACAGATATGTATACTGAAAGACAAGTCTTAAAATACTTTTTTTCAACCTTCCTTTCCACTAGCTAAACCCAACCCACACCCTTGTAAGAACGTGGCGTAAAAATATAGTGACGGATATGTCGTCTTTCCCAGTTTACAAACAAATACTGACAAAAATTAAAGAAATATACTTAAAAGAGAAACGCTGGAACCCTCGCAAAATTTCAATAGCTGACACTAATGAGGGTTTAGCCGGCATTTCGCCTTTATTCAGTGATCTCTACATTAGAGTCGGCTTGGGCAGATAGGTTTATGATAGCTTGGAAGAATATATATTATGATTAGTTCCAAAGTATACAGTAAGCCATTGCTGCCCAAACTTATTTGTATCGTGGGCCAAATGGATGAAACATGAAGGTGGCAGGGCCATAAGTCCTATTATTATTATTGTGGATTATTATTATTATTATTATTATTATTATTATTATTATTATTATTATTATTATTATTATTATTATTATTATTATTATTATTATTATTATTATTATTGGCACACGCCTTAGCGTAGTGGCTAATGCAGTGCGCTACAAACCAGAAGGTCGAGGATCCTCGGGTCCCGGATTTTTAAACTGACCCAAACCTTCTGGTGGCACCATGGTCCTGGGGTCGACTCAGCCTCTAACGGGGTAAAGGCGGCCGTCATGACAGCGCTGACAACCTGACTGACATCAAGTGCCGATTGTCTAGAAAAAGTGGGAGCCTTAACCTCCTACTATCCCAAGGGTCTCCTATGGCCTGTAGTGGAATCACTTTATTATTATCATTATTATTATTATTATTATTATTATTATTATTATTATTATTATTGTTATTATTTAACCCCAGTGGAACCGACGTTCGCATTTCTTGACGTTGTATTTTTACGGTAAAAGATCGTCACTCTTTCTATGGAGAGCTTATGTCCGTGCGGCCATGAACTTGCGGGTTCGATAGTGCCAGTGAGTTGTTGTTATTATTATTAACATGTGTTGATTTATTACTTTTCTTGTTATGTCGTAGATAACATATTTTACAAGTTCTTATTCCATTACGGAAATAATATATTTCAGATGAAAAATTAGTGAATTTATAAAAAGAAATCAACTTGAGTATATTGCAATTTTAAATGTGAGCTTTACAAAAGTTGTTTTCTTATAATAAATGCCTAGGATATTCGTGGTATACTTCAACCACAAGGAGGAGAGCAGCGCCGTGTCAGTACAGTAAGGAAGAGTATTTGTTGGCAAGAGACAGTACAAACTGATACAGGAAAAGAAATGCCCTTGTCACCTCCAAGCCATATAAAACCTATATATCGTAGAGTCTTATCACAGGCTTGTAGAAGAATGTTTGATTGTTGTACAAATTGCTGCAGAGTAGATTTAAATGACGATGGAGAAGATGATGGTATACCTCCTCTGGATGAAGGTATAACTGAAGAAGAAGCTTTGAAAAGGAAAAGAGAATTTTATGCAATGATGTTTAAGAAATTTACAGTATCACCTGTTGAATCTGTAGAATCTGTTGATGAGGAACAGTAATGTGAGTAGATATTACAATTTATACAGAGTGTAAAATATATTAAACATAATCAATTTAAAGATCACAGGCAGTGGCACTTTTCCCATATTCAGTTTCTGTGTTCAATATCAGTATCAACATTTGATATGTCTAATATTACTAAAAAATTATATTTTTACCATGACCATCTCTGTGGTGTAGAAAGTCTAGCTGATATCCAAGAGACACAGAGTTTGATTCCCACTATACCATAGATTTTTAAGTATATGGTCTTAACCCTTAAATTGGCAATGTATTATATAAGATACACTGATTTCATTTACTTAATATTGTTTATAAGGTAATAGAAAACTAACGAATAGAAATTACTTAAATTTGTGTCAAATTACACAATAGTGTACAACAATAACTTATAGTTTTACATGATTTTGTTTTCAGTCCAAAAAAATTAAATAACTGGCAAGAGAAATGATTGCTTCGCCACTTTAAGGGTTAAATATAACTGAGTAGAAATTCGATATTAAGAGTACAAAATTAGGATAAGAAAACTGAAATTAAGAATAAAGAACTGCGTAATTTAACCACGTGACTCCTTGTACTTTGTCCTTTGGCTAAACATTATCTATATCTGAAAACCTATATGTAGTAATATAATGTATGATTAAAAACTATAAAATAGTCACCTTTTAGGTTCGTCTCTCCTCAACTTAAGTTGTTTTAAAACTCTGTAGGCCTTTCATGGCTAGTCCCATCATCAGCAGAATGCATTAGGCCCATACTTGTTGACCCTTGAGTGCTTCAACAAGGGTCAACCAAGTATGGACCTAATGCATTCTGCTGATGATGGGACTAGTCATGAAAGGCCTACAGAGTTTTAAAACAACTTAAGTTGAGGAGACGCACCTACAGAGTGACTGTTGTATTGTTTTTAATTATACATTATAGGCCTATTACTGTGAATTAACACCTCAACGGAAATTTAGCATGAATTTTACTAGTATCAATCCTATATGTACAAATTTTCAAGAAAATTGGTTGAGTGGTTTAGCAGTTTATAAAGCACAAACTTATGCAGGCTGAATATATATACATACATATTTCTATTGTCCGTTGTCAAGTTGGGTTCATATATCTTCCTAAGAATTTTCCTTTCCCATATCATTAGATATGATTCCATTCTCTTTGTAAGTGTCCAAGCCTTACTTCCATAGAGGGTCACCAATGTAAAAATTATTTTCATATATTCCAATTTTGACGTTTTTATTTATGTATCTTCTTGTCAGAATATTATTGAGAGCTCTGATAGAACGATTAGTACTTACTACTTTAGCTTTTATGCCCTTCTTAATAACATTCATTGAAGTAATAAAAGGTAGCTCAGGATAGGGATATATGTAGAGAGCTCATGTCCACACAGCCTATGGGTTTGATAGTGTCATGAATTAGGTAGTTTGAAGTAATAAAAGTTCCTAAATTCTCAACCTTATAATAGTATTGGTCATTAATTAAGATCTCATTATTCGCCAGTACTACATTACCCACACACCAAGTCTGGGACGAGCACTACCAATAAGAAATTGTTATAAATAAAAAGTTATCGTAATGTCGTTTGTTGCAAATATAAACTCAAAAAAGTTTTATGGTGACAACAATGAAATTACATAATTTATCATGTTTATTTTAATTTTAGTTTTGTGGTGATAATAATCATATCATCATATCAAATAAAATAGAAGACAGAGGCATATACAACAACAAAGGAGTACATAAACTTAAATGCAACTTCCTAAAATTAAATTTTAAATGCAACAGTTGTGAAAAATTATATATAGGACGTACACCCTTCGACAAAAAAAAATGAGTCATCTCTTGAACGCACATTTATTCTAAGTCATACTCGGCACAGCGCTGGGTTCAAACTAGGAAACTAGTCATAATTGTGCAGTCCCTGAGCTACTGTGTTATGTGGCATGAACTGAAGACTCTTCTACGTGTCCCGATAGCTCAGCTGTAAAGCACGCGGTCACTGGTTCTGTTAATGAAGATCGCAGGTTCGCGTCTTCAATTACGCAGTTTTTTTCGTGATATTTGTATTAAAACGTTTTATGAATTAAATACATTTTATTTCGACATTTGAATTAATCTATACTTTTTAAGTTCATAATTTTTTTATACCGTTGAGGTTATAACAATGTTAAATTATATATTTTACACGCTTTATATTAGCTTGACCTGTATCTGTCTATGTAACGAACCTGTATCTATGTAACGGAATCTTTGAACACGATTTTCATCCACTTAAAAACATTGGATCGACTTGAAACTTTGTATATTTGTAAAGGACCCATGACAATACAATAATTTCATAATTTTTTTTCTAAAATCCTGGCCACAATCATCGGAAAATCAAAAAAATAAAAACCTGTGTAATAGGTTGCGGACTTATCGACTTTTTAGTCAATCGTTGTAAGAGCTCAGTTAGTAGAGCGGTGGACTGTAGTGGTATATAATTTCAGCAATCAATAGGTCGCTGGTTCAAATCCGGGCCGGAGGTTTTTTTAGAAAAGTATTAAGCAATTAAATTTTCATGGGATTCCGGTTTATGACAATCAATTAAACTAAAAATAAAAAAAAAAATAGTTTAAAAAACTGAAACAACACGCTTTATTAGATAACCAAACTAAAAAATAAAAAAATAAATAATAGTTTAAAAAATAAAACAACACGCTTTATTAGAAAACCGAACTAAAAAATAAAAACATAATTTTAATTTCCAACACGCTTGGGGAAAAAAATTAAAGTGGTCAACAAAAAAATCATCTCTAACACATCTAGAATAAAACTAGAGTTATCTACAAAAAAAGATAATTTTACCATCAAAAGCGTTGGGTGATTTTTATGGTTTTTACGTTTTCTTCTTAGAGACTTTACTTTTACCAATATCTGTTTATTATCAAATATAAGTATTAATTGATATAGAGCACCCCACGCTTTTGATATTAAAATTATTGTTTTTGTAGATAACTCTAGTTTTATTCTAGATGTGTTGGAGATTATTTTTTTGTTGACCACTTTAATTTTATCCCAAGCGTTTTGGAAAATAAAATTATTTTTCATTTTTTAGTTCGGTTTTCTAATAAAGCGTGTTGTTTTAGTTTGTTTAAACTACTATTTATTTTTACCTTGTATACTACCGTCTTCCTCAACTATCTAAAATTTTCGTTGATTTCACTCTAGGCCTTTCGATGCATGCTTCATCTTCTGGAGTTGTTGTAGTAGTATTGAATTAACTGTATGTCTAATAGAGGGTTTTGCTTATTAGGCACATTTTCGTTGAGAATGTTTGTATTCTTGGCCTTCTTGATAATTTCGATTTCTTGTAAAATGTTAATTTTGTGTCTGTTGTTTTCTCTGTGTATAATTTACATTGTATTATCGATATTGTTGAAACTGTGGCCGCTTTCTGAAATATGTTTAGCGAAATTTGATTTCATTGTTAAAGGAGAAGGCAAATCAAATTTCGCTGTTCACCAGGTTGAATCCAATCGAAAATGTATGGGCTAAGATGAAAATAGAGATGAACTCTAATTGGCCTGCAGATGCACGAAAAACGAAAGATGGCTTATGGGCACAAATTCAAGACGCCTGGGATGCTCTAGCCGATCGTCCACGTGCCTGTAGAAATTTGATTGCATCAATGTCCCGCAGATTGAGGGCGGCAATAGATGCTGAGGATTCATACACCCGATATTGATTTTGTTTTTGTTAAAGTTTTTGATTTTAGAAGATATTATTTCCTTTCTTCATTTAATTATTAGAAGGTTTTCATTTATGTGTTTTGTGTGTGCATTAAAGCCATAAAACTGAAATATAAAATTAATATGAAACTATATTACAGGCGAAATGCTATCCTAACATTCAGCAAAAAAAAAAAAAAAAGTAGATCGGGAATCGAACCCGTCAGGTTACAAACGCAGATGTTGTGTGTCAAACCGCTCGACCACGGAAACACACAAAGGCAAGCTCTCTCTTTTATGGTACTTGAGTGTGCACTACGTTAACTAGCAAACACCACAGTACAATTACTGAAAACGTGTTAATGTGAATAAGGCTTCTGCGAGTGCTCACGAAGTTCCCCGATCGGTTGATAGAATCAAGAGATGACTCTTTTTTTTTTTTGTCTAAGGGTGTACAACTAGGAGTTTTATAATAAGATATAACGAGCATTTAATTGATTTCATAAAAAAATGGAGGCAAATCAAGTTCTGCTAAGCATGTTACAAACATATTTGTGGAACAATCAGACGAACACTGAGGAACAAAGTTAGAAAGGATATGCAGCTAAGATTTTACTCAACGATGGCACTACCAGTGGCGATATATGGAAGTGAGGCCAGGGCCCTGAAGGAAAAAGAAAAAAAGTAAAATTCAGGCAGCGAAAATGAGCTTCCTATAGGCTGTGAAAGATTATTCAAGAGAATAACATATTAGAAATGAGAATATTAGAGAGGAACTAAAAGTACAATAATTTCTTCAACAAATCGAAGAACTCAGGAACAATTGGATAGAACATCTGCAAAGAATGACAGAGGATAGGATACCAAAGATGACACTGATGTATAATCCTGGAGGACAAAGATCGGTAGGAAGACTAAGAAAGTGCTGGGCTGAACATGTGTGAGATCGGAACAGGCAAAGACCTGATCCATGAAGGAAGAAGATGATGATGATGATGATACAAACATGGGTCATCAGTTCAACATAATAGAAAACACCCCCTCAATAATGCATAGAGAAAAGGATAACAGAAAAATAAACATCTTAGAAGAAATAGAAATCATGAAGCAAACAAAAAATGATAATCTGCTAAATGAGGACACACACTACCAGATCAACCCACTATACAATATATTTGTTAAACAAAATCAGTACCCAATGAACTGCTTTAAAAATGGAACCGGTTCTGAAATGCCTAGCTGAATATTTTATACAAATATAATTTGTTGAGAAAGACTGCCACAACAGGTACAAAATGCTATTGTTTTTTTTAATATTTAACAATGAAATTATGTAAATTCTCAAGTTTATTCGATTTGTTGTTTGTTTGATGTCTTCCAACAATATAGAGCTCCACCATATTATTGAAGGAAACCTATGCTCAGGATTTTTAAGCCGTGAAAAAAAAAATTATTCTAACCAGGTTTGATCTCGTGAACCTTGAAACTGGAGGTACACATGTGCAAATTTACTCATTAGTGATTACCATACAAACAACTTATTGAGTTTATCTATGTTTTGCAACAAACTCCATTGCTATAAATTTGTTTTAGTCCAGTTCTGGTAACTGTAGCCGTCTTGTAAAACCAAAGGCATGTGGCAGGAGGGAACATTTGTCGAGTGGGGGAAGGAACATTTGTCGAGTGGGGGAGGGAACTAGAAGCCATGCAAAAATAAATTTCTTATTAATAATAATAATCATTAAGTTATGTAGATAGGAAATAACACAATGAGGTTTATTTTAATATTGTTTAGTTGTTTCTTCACTCACCTCATACTTCTTAACTCCCAAGCAGACTCGAGTTTCTTCATTTCATTTGTGACATTCTCAATGCTGTATTACGTTCACAACTGATGTCCAACAGCCTCCTATTCTGCAGACTTACATCCGCGCCATCTGATGGCTGACCGACGAACTTCCAAATCAATCCCCTCTCCTTATCACCAGATATTTCAAAATTCATAGTTGTGTTTTTATTCTTGCATATGCAATTTTTTTTCCCAAATTGTGAGTTCCTTCGGTTTTTCCAATTGTTTAAGTAATTTTTTTTTGGTTTCTATTCTATGTTTTTCTGACCAGGCATGTCACAATGTCACAAATGAAGTGAAGAAACTCGAGTCTGCTTGGGAGTTAAGAAGTATGAGGTGAGTGAAGAAACAACTAAACAATATTAATAATAATCATAATAAGATAAATTGTTACAAAAACATTGCTGTTCTATAATGAACACTTCAAACTTATTAGACATCAAAACTATTCACTAACACAGAACTAGTGGATGCGAAAATGCAACGTGTAGTAACTATTATGTTTTCAAAACTGAGGATAATTGCTGGCAGTATCTGTAACTTGCCCTCCCCTCTTAGTCTGCACCATACTCCATAGACCCCTCAAAAGCGGCTAAAGAAGCTAGAACTGCACTATAGCTTCTGTTCTATAACAGTTTGTTATTGGTAACGTTGGTCCTGAACAGCCTGTATTTGTCACAGAGCATAATCTTGAAATGTTATGCTCTGTTACAAATCAAAACATGAATTGGAAATTGAAATTCATCGGAGAACATTTTTCAAACAACTCACCTCATAGAATTCATGTTTTCCACAATACTGCGATTGCATTTGAAACCGCCGTATCGTGGAAAACATTAATTCTATGAGGTGAGTTATTTTTAAAAAATGTTCTCCGATGAATTTCAATGACCATACCTCATAATGTTTACTTCCCAAGATTAATTTAATATATAAATTGGAAATTTTATACATCTCATAAAATATCCTCTTACCTGGACAGGTTTCAGATATCATCATCCTCATTCTCAACTAAATTATATTTGTTTGGATTGAGCCACTTGCATTAGCTGTTTCTTATTCATCTGATGGAGAGTAAATGGATTTTCAGATTAAATCTAGCTCACTGGGAACTTCAGATTCATAACTCTGTTTCTGTTCTTTTCCCATATAATAAAAATTTCCACATTCTATTATTATAACATAACTAGGAAGAAAAAATTGAATCTGAGCTGGGATCTGAACCCAAGACTCAAAGCATTATGTACTATAACTCTATCATTGAGCTACTTATGCACCCTTCCAGGAGCAATCACAAATTCCCTTCACTTTAAGTTGTCAAATTTGTGATCACAAAACTTAATGGGGATGCTTCTACTGTGAGAAGCCATTATGATGGGGTTTCACTGAAAAAAATAACTAATTAAGAACCTTGTAGTCCACCGCTGTGGTCTTGAGGTAGTGTGCTGCCTTGTCATGCAGCAGGCCCAGGTTCAATTCCCGGTCAGGACAAACTTCCTGGGTGAGGTTTTTCACGGTTTTTCCTCACCTACAAATGTCAGGAAGCTTTGAGACCCAAAAGGTCCCCGAACATCATCTGGCGATCATCATCATCATCATCATCCCCAGTGTGGAAAGCAATGGGAAGCTACCACATCTATAATTCCCTATTAAAGCTGCAAGCAGCCACACAAGTATTGGCAGGAAATCAATGAGCGTTGAGTTTGGAAGGAAATGTTCAAACTCCTTAAGAACTGAGGAAGGCAGGTCTGGCTGCCTAGTTGGCAACCACATCACTAGAATTGGAAACAATTGAACTAATATTTTATTTTAGGAAGTCATATTTTGTAAAAGTAAGTAAAGTGATCCCACAACAGGCCCGGAGGCCCTTGGGGTAGTAGGAGGTTAAGGCTCCCACTTTTTCTAGACAATCGGCACTTTATGTCAGCCTTGCGTGACGGCCACCTTTACCCCCAGAACAATCATCTGATACTCATTTCCATTAGAGGCTGAGTCGACCCCAGGGCCATAGTGCCGCCAGAGGATTTGGGTCAGTTTAAAAATCCTGACCCCAACGGGGCTTGAACCCTCGACCCTCCGGCTTGTAGCTCAGTGCCTTAACCACTATGCTACGGCTTGAGGTTATTTTAATTAAATTATTTTTAGTCTGATCATCTTACCTCAATATTAATGTTGATTTGTTCTTGAACATATTTCACTTATATCATAATCATCAACATCTTGCCCAGACTGGTTAGATTTATGTTGGACACCCTGGATGTCGATGTCAGCTCCATCCTGTGGTTGGCCAAAGAACCTCCAAACAAGGTCATGCTCTGTCGGTATTTCAAAATTCATAACTCTGTTTTTGTTCTTCTGAATATAGATTTTTTCCCAAATAGTCAGCTCTTTTGTATTTTCTAACTGTTTTAATAATTTAGTGTCTGGATTTATATTATGTTTTTCAGACAAACATGAGCAGCAACTGCAGATTTTTCTATTTCCTCATTTTTAATATTTATTATGTGTTCTTTGGTTCTAATTTTTAGGTTTCTTTTTGTTTTTCCTATATATATCTTTTCACAACCCATACATTCAATTAGATATATTCCTGATTTTTTATTTTTATTAGTTTTTTTTTCATTTTTGTTGGTTTTTATTAGTTTATTTAAACTGTAGTTATTTTTTTGTGGTAATTTAATATTAAACTTCTCAAATATCTTTTGGAATTTATTGTGTATCCAAATTATTAAATTATTAAAACAATTAGAAAATACAAAAGAGCTGACTATTTGGGAAGAAATCTATATTCAAAAGAACAAAAACAAAGTTATGAATTTTGAAATACCAACGGAGCATGACCTTGTTTGGAAGTTCTTTGGCCAACCACAGGATGGAGCTGACATCGACATCCAGGGTGTACAATATAAATCTAACCAGTCTGGGCAAGATGCTGATGATGATTATGATATAATCAAAACATGTTCAAGAACAAATCAACATTAATGTTGAGGTAAGATGATCAGACTAAAAATAATTTAATTTAATTTAATGAGCTACAAATCCACACTTCTTAAAATTCTTTATTAAAGAAATCAAAAATGAAATCAAACCAGTAAGAATCTAAGAACAGAGTTTGGTGTGTGCTTTGAAGAAGACCCTATGTTTGCAAGAGAAGTGACAAAACTAATATTATCATCTATCTATAATGGTGTAACAGCCCAATATTGGGCCTTTGCTAGGAGTTACTAGATCAAGTTAATTTAGTTATGCTTCTTTGCCCAAATGGTATGCGGTCAACATACTGACCAAATTAGACATCTAGCAGGTAACTAAGGTATTACTAGGATAATAAGGTCGGTGAATTTTGCTTAGAGGCCTTTTTATTCAGGCTTAAGGATCTTTTATAAGCCTGAAAATCTCAGAGTCAGGACCCATGGCTTAAAGTCCCTCCCAGAGACCTTTCTCCTGGATTTTTCCATCCTAAAAAATACATTGACCCTGGCCAGGTTTCAACCCTCAACCCTCATATTTAATTATAAAATATATAAAATAATTATCTGACAGGATTCTGTAATTTTTGTACACTGGCTTAGCACTTTCTAGAGGTTTCTTTGTGCTCATCTGGTGGGAAAACATGTTGCAACAGTCAATGGCTCAATGCAAACGAATGGAATTTAATTCTGAATGGAGATGAGTATGTCCAAGTGAGAAAATCGTATTTTGTATGGTAATGTGTAAAATTACTGATTCATATTTTTGAACTTTTTAAAGCTAATGGTTGTCATTTTAATATATTTCAGATTTGATACTGGAGGAACTGCAAATCCACCAGTGTAGTGTGTTCAAGATGATAGTCTGTTCAACACTGATAGCAGGCTGTACTCTTCAGTACAAGCAGAGGTTAGTTTCAATGTACAAATTTAACAGATTATATTTTCAAAATATAGTATTACAATAGGGTGTCCATTCGTTCCGTTTTTCCTGGGACAGTCCTGTTTTTTTGGAAAATGTCCCACTGTCCCAAAAGTTTTCTTGGTGATGCTCAAATGTCCCGCTTTTGAGATGATACTTTGTCAGTGTATTTATGGATGGTGACTTCTTTTGTTCTTTATTATGTAATATAAATAAAATCATTAGAAAGCGCCAGCTGTATGACCACAATGCACTGTATGGTCTATAATCTTTGTTTTTTATTCTCATATATTGGTAACTGGTACATTTTTCAACTTGTCAATCCATGGTCAATGCAGCCAATGTTGGAGATTTCCTGCTGATTCAGGTACTTTGGCAGTGGAGAAATACTAACTTAAATGAAAGAGATTTAATTAGTGGATTTTTATATCCCTTGCAGCAATAAATAAATATTTTTAAACGTTAATGAAGAATGACTTCAGTGGTTTTCGATTAATGTAGCTGAGTAAGTAATTTTAATGGACAATAAAAAATGTGAATTACTTATATGTGCAATTTGTATCATTTGTTTCATACAATTTTTGAAACTTCCTTTTATATTTTGTTAATGTCCCACCTTTTTTAAAAATGTTCCAGGTTTTTCTTTTAATTTTTGTACATGTCCCCATTTACATTGAAAGTATTATGGACACCCTATATTACAATAAGAGGATGAACTGTTTTCAGTGTCATCTGGAGTTTATGAAGAGGTTTAACTTTATAACAATCATTAACTCTCTCTACTTATCCCCTTTAGTCTTATATGAAATATGAGAGGTTCAATTTTTCTTATTTTGTAAACAACCCAAGATTACAGTGATTGGTTTTATCATGAAATTATATAACTGTGCTTCATGCTTTCATTTTATTTCTGTTAAGATTAGATGGAATCACTGCATAAATCATAAAATCTTAATAAGTATACATTGTATCATAAATGATAACCACTAAATTCCTATCAGATTTATCCATTTTTTTGTAAAAACTTAAATAATAAATTAACCCTTAAATTGGCAAAACACTACTTTCTTGTGTCAGTTATTTAAATGTGGCAGACTGCAGTGAAAACAAAATCATTCATAACTGTTATTTAACGATATATCGTGTACTTCGACATACGTTTAATTACTTTCTACTCGTTCATTTTCTTCTGTTTCATTTAAAATATCAAATAAATGAAACCAATTGATGTATCCTATTACATTGCCAATTTAAGAGTTAAAAATAAAATGAATAAAAATTTAAAAGAGGGAGTTAAAAGGGTTTGATCATCTAATGAGGATTCAACAATAACAATGGTATAAAAAATCTGGGCATTCTATGCCACCTACATAATTTCAAATAAAAAAAACAAAAAAGAAAACACAATTTTTGTTGTTGTTAGCATGTGAATAATTATCTAAGAGAAATATATTGATTTTTCCCCCAAAAAACAGTGAGAAATGCCTTAAAATGAACTGAGAAGTAGAGCTCAAAGTAATCTAAAATCACCATATTTGTAATGTCAAATATGTATTAGTCATTGGTTATCACATAAACCCACTATCAAACAAGTGAAAGCAAAAATAATCTGCTGTACTAACTCACCCATTTTCTCACCCTCACTTGTCCAAACTAACATTAACTTGCCCATTTTCTCATCCTAACTTGCCTACTCCTAGGATAGAATCCCCTTATATGTGAGTAAACATGTTGGCAATTGGCTCTAGCAGGAATGTTTGTTATCACATTGGCCAACATGATACTAACAGTCAATTGAATATTCACAGTTCGCATAGAATAGCAAAAAAAAAAAATCAATGTACACCAGCTGCAAGAAGTATTAAGGGAAGATCAAGATGATCATGGTACCAGTATAAAAAAGTTAAAATAGTTATTTCTTCAAAGGGACTTCAAGAAAATTCCCTTGGTCTAGAAAGATGGAGATTGGGAAGAGGAAGGCACTTCAGCTTCTAAATCCCTGAATATATACATATATGTTAATAAAAATGTGAAGTATTTACACATGTTATCCACACCTCAATTATGGACTATTGCTGAGCTTATAGTTTACATTAAAAAAATCACCAGTCAGTTCTTCAAGATTTATAACTTTGCAATGGACTTATGTTATTAACTTCAGATGGATACACATTATTAAGAATGAATAAATCAGTTTACTATTTGATAACTCATGTAACTTCTAAATAATATGAGATAAATTGGAAATTCTGCTTGTATAAATAATGTGGCTATTATGCCAACTGCTTCAATGGACTTTAAATTTACTTAAAGAGAATTACAAAATAGACATGAAACTAATTGAAAACATATTGTTTCAAAATAAACTTTTCCTCTTTTTATCCCATATATGTTTCATGGATTTGAGGTGTGGAGATATGAAAACAAAAATTGAACTTAGAAAAGTGACACATTTAAAAGTATTAAATTTTACAAGTCAATCTTCTCTGTCTTGATTATTGAGGGTTTTACACTTTTATGTATGCAATATGGTATTTAGGCTTGAATGAAACTATAATGGTATATATAAAAGTGTAAAATCCTTAAGAACCAAGATCTGCAATAGTCAAAGAGGACAGAGTTGTAAAATTTAGTATTTTTGAGATGTTACACTTTTCTTCCTACTAATCAAAATCTCATTCAGAAGTTCACTTACCTAAGCATTATGTATCTCAGCATGTAAAATCAAGAATTCATAAGGCAAAATCAGTTTTTATCCAACTATACTGCATATAGAATTGACCCGTTTTCACGTAGTCGCATTTAACCGCCTCTTATAACATTCTTTAACGATCCCTTCAGTTTCCCTATATTCACAATGTATTAAAATCCTCGATTTTGCGTTTCTGCAACTTTATATCCCCGCTATACGCGTCACATCACGTCGATCTTCAGCGTTAAAGATCGAAGCTATTCGATTTATTTGATCGATTATCTCGCTTTCGTACAATCGATATATAGCAGAGCAAGCTCACTGAGCCAACGAAGCAGGCTTCTTTACAATCGATAAAGAGCAGAGCATGTTCATCGAGCCAATGAAGCTGGCTTTAAGCTTTCATACATTTTCTTTTTTTCCCTTTCTTTCGTTTACATTGTTCTTCCTTTTTGTTAACCTTTTTACCTTATTCACACATACAAACACAAAGACAGGCTACACACCCAGACCAAAGGTGGAGATTAAAAATCCCCTACTTTGCTGGGGGTGGAAGGTAAGGACTCTACCTACTTCCTGAAGTTCAACTCGTCTACTGCAATGGCAAAACAATATATTTTAATCTCTCTATAAAGATTCATAGTGCTGCTTGCTGCACCTTTGCTTGTTATTTATTTTTGATATGGAGAAAGTAAAAGCAGTTTACAGCAGTTCAAAGCACGCATTATAATGATCTATTATAGAATATCATTATGAGGTTTAATTTAAAATAAAATTCTTTACACTTCACCTCATATCCTGTCTTCTAAATAAATAAAAGACAGGATATGAGGTGAGGTGTAAAGATTTTTTTTTCTAAATTAAAAGAAACATTACATTAATTAGCCAATATTGTATATTATCCCAGTCAGTGCATTTTTTTTGCATGTTCTAGAATGGTTGCAGAATATGAGGATTAAATTTTTTTTAGCTCCTCCTCATTTCCCATAGTTTATACCACTTTACCTCTTGTTTCTTGAAAGGTGTAAAAGAGGGGTAATACTGTATATGTGGAAATACAGAAAAATTGCAACAACAACCAAACTCGTTATTTCCAGATCAAATGTTAAGTCAATATTATTATACAATGTGATACCTGGAAAGTCATTGCTAAGATAACTGGGAGCTTCCAGGTCTTCTTAAACAGGTGTTTAAGGAAAAATCCTTTGCATGTTTTGGCCAAATATTGTTTTTAATTAACATCTATGGACACAAACGAAGAACTCATTGATATCAAAATAAAAAGAAGAAATGAAGATGGATTGGCTATTTTCTTAGGAAGAATCAGAATGATATTGAGAGAGAAATCCTGTTTTGGAATGCTCAGGGCTGGAGAAAAAGAGGAAGATCACAACTGTCATGGAAAAAGGAAGCTAGAAGGGAAGAAAAGACATGGGGAGAGTTGAAGGTTTTGGCTTGGAATACGGAGCACTGGAATTGCTTCATATAGGATCTATGCTTTGGATAAGAGCAACAGAAGATACAGGGTGGACCGCTCGAATGGACCTAATTTCAATTGCTTGTTACTGGCAAACGGTTGAAGATAGAAACTTAAAACAACGTTCATAGTACAGAAAAACTCACCAAGTTTCGAATCCTGTCGGTAGATGGCACAAAGATACGTTTCTCGTTCTTAGATTTAATTGTTTGTGAAAATGGCGACTCCGCAGATGAAAGCGCAAGCTGTTTTGTGGTATGCGGAGTTTAAATCAATCATTAGAGTTCAAAGGGAGTTCCGGCGTGTGTTTAACCGTGATGCTCCAACTGCTAGAAGCATAAAGAAGTGGCGTGATACATTATTAGCTACAGGATCTGTGTTGAAGAAGCATGGTGGTGGTCGCAGAGCATCCGATGAAATGGTAGCAAATGTTCAAGCCGCATTTGAGCGAAGCCCCCGGAAGTCATTAAGAAGAGCTTCGCGGGAACTTCAAATACCAAAATCGACATTACAACGGATTGTCCACAAACGCCTCAAACTGCACGCATATAAAGTGCAGTTAGTGCAACGTCTGGAGCCGAATGACATGCCGAAACGAGTGGAATTCGCCAATACGATGCTGGACCGTCTCGGCGCTGATCCTGACTTCATGACCAAGATTTTCTTCTCGGACGAAGCCACTTTCCATTTGTCAGGCAAGGTAAACCGGCATAATGTGCGGATCTGGGGATCGGAGAATCCTCACGCTATTCAAGAGCATGTTCGTGATAGTCCAAGATGAATGTTTGGTGCAGTTTGTCACATAATAAGGTCATTGGACCGTTTTTCTTC
The DNA here is from genome assembly GCA_030220185.1 of Diploptera punctata. NCBI lineage: Eukaryota > Metazoa > Arthropoda > Insecta > Blattodea > Blaberidae > Diploptera > Diploptera punctata. Next base: position 1,625,582 of record JASPKZ010002697.1, on the reverse strand, counting down.
GCCGAGAAAACTGTTCGTGGTACCACATATCTTGACATGCTGGAGCAGTTCTTCTTTCCACAAATTGAACAACTGCAGCCTAACATCGTTTTCCAGCAAGATGGTGCTCCTCCCCACTGGTCCAATGAAGTTCGTACGACTTTGGACAACATTTTCCCTGGCCGTTGGATTGGTAGGGAGGACCAATCGCGTGGCCCCCGAGATCTCCCGATTTAACACCACTGGATTTCTTTCTCTGGGGCTATGTCAAAGATAAAGTTTACACCACCCCAGTCAAAGACCTTCGTGATCTTCGTGAGCGCATCATAGAGGCTATTGAGAACATTCCAGAAGACATACTCCAACGTACTTGGCAAGAAATTGTTCATCGCTTTGATATCGTCACAGTGACTGCTGGGGCTCATATAGAGATGTGGTGATCTGGATATCAAAACTTGGTGAGTTTTTCTGTAATATGAACGTTGTTTTAAGTTTCTATCTTCAACCGTTTGCCAGTAACAAGCAATTGAAATTAGGTCCATTCGAGCGGTCCACCCTGTACTACTATAAAATTACAAAAGAAGTAACATTATGAGGCTCTTCTTAATAAATAAGTTAAGTCTGTTTCATCTTACCTTGTAAAAGTTTAGTTCTTTTAGGATATGTTTCAAAACAATTATATTTCATCATTCTCTTATCTAACTTTTATGAGAAGATGCATCAGACTCACCTTATTTATTAGGAGATACTACTACTACCTCTTCAAAAACTGTAGAACAGAATATTTCCATGTTAACATGTAAAATTTTCAATCCTAAATCCATAACTTTTAATAGTCATTATTCTGCAAACTCCATTTAAATTGTAAGACTATCCACAGATATACCTATAACCCTAATTCATTATATTTTTATGGAAATCCTTGACACAAGGTGATATTTCCAGAATTTTCTGGATAATAACATGGAATGACCTGATACACAACTTAATTTTAAAACTTCCAGTTTAATAACTATTTAATTAAATTATTTTCAGTCTGTGAAATCTTACCTCAACATTAATGTTAATTTGTTCTTGAACATGTTTCGATTAGTCTTCTAATCATTCTCAGCATCATGGCCAGACTGGTTGGATTTATGTTGTAAACCCTGGATATTGATGTAAGCTCCCTCCTGTGGTTGGCCAAAACTCTTTTGTACTTTCTAACTGTTTTAATAATGTAGTTCCAAATTTATATAATGTTTTTCAGACCAAACACGAGCAGCAACTGCAGATTTTTTTTATTTCCCCATTTTTAATATTTCTTGTGTGTTCTTTGGTTCTAATTTTTAGTTTTCTTTTTGTTTTTCCTATATATATCTTTTCACAACGAGTACATTCATTTGATATATTCCTGATTTTTTATTTTTATCAGTTTTTTTCATTTTTGTTGGTTTTTATTAGTTTATTTAAACTGTAGTTATTTTTCGGTGCTATAATATTAAACTTCTCAAATATCTTTTGGAATTTATTGTGTGCCCAATTATAATAAATAAATTAATAACTATTTATTTAAATTTAATTAAAATAAACACATCAATTTAGATATTGAGGGGAAGTTTAAAGCCAATGTTAACTGCATTCTTTAATATACATATAAAAACTTCATGGCACGACAGGTCTAGAAGGCCCTTGGCCCACCAGCTGGCTACTGGCTTCACATCTACATGTGTTAATCACAGAGGTAGATCACTTTGCCAGTGGAGGAGTGGTCGCACATCGGGTCCCCCAGTAGTTATAGCTGGTTTTCTCAACCTGGAGCTATTACTTATTGCAGCTACCCAAATTCCTCAAGTTGATGGGTGGGCACCAGTCCCATACTGACCAAAATTCCATGAGAAAATTTCTCCCCCCTTGGAGTCTCGAACCATCCTACTCCACAGCTGAGTAGTTAAGGCAAGAGGACTTGCGCTGGTTTGGGCCTCCATAGGGGAAGAAATTTTTTCATGGAATTTTAGCCAGTATGGGACCAGTGCCCACCCAGCTTGCGAGGAATTTGGGTAACTACAATAAGTAGTGGGTCCAGGTTGAGAAAACCAGCTATAACACCTGGAGGACCTGACATGCTGACCACATGTCACCCCTACCGGTAGGAATATTGTCTACCTCTGTGATTAACACATATGGATGTGAGGCCAGCAGCCGGATGATAGGCCAAGGACCTTCTAGGCCTGTTGCGCCATGGAGAAGGAAACTCAAACCAGCACTTCTGCGCCAGGGCATCTTGCCTTAACCACTGGGCCACAGTGTGGGGACAATGTACATATAAATAGTGAATTATTATTTCAAAAGCACAGTTACTGAAAAAATAGTTTTGAAATTTGGAATGTTATACTTATTGACATTTTAGTTTAGGATATATTGGAGTTGTCAGGAACAAACAAGTGCTAGGGAGATGATAATCATAAAAATGATAAATTAATGGTGATGTGGAAACATAATTATTTGAAATTATTTTATTGCTGTGTCCTATTGGTCACAAAAGTAGTAACAGAAACAGAGGAATATTCAGTGAAAATGTATTAACTGTTTTATGTCTCATATTTGTATTTTCCAGGTGTTGGACTCAGGAGATCTGACTATCTTGGTACCTCTTTAAGATTTATTTCTTTATCAAAACTGCTACTACTTTCATAAATAATTTACACTGAAAATAATATTTATTTTAAATATATGAAAAAAATGAAGAATGTGATAACATTAAAAAATATTATTTATGTAAAATTTTAGAATTAAAAATGGCTGTGATTGATATAAATTTTAATTTTTTTTGTTTAATATGTGTGCGTTTCTAATGACACTCACCGCACTTTACGTGTTTTGGATTCCACACCGGCCAGATAGATGGCATTAATTTTAGATTTACACACCACTCGGGGGTAGCACTTTAGGTAGATGATTTCTGTATCAAATACAAAGAGGACTGTAGAATGAGTGTATGTTTGTGTAATGTAAAGTGTGCTATATGAGGGATGTTGATGAAGAGAAGGGAGAAGATGAAATCCATTAAAAAGCACCAAGGGGACCACCAGCTTTAATGTCCTCATCTGATGGTTGAATTGCCATTAATAGTATAATGTGGCTTCTCAACATATGTACTGTGGAGTGCTTTGCAATTTAATGCAGGAATCTGGTGCACAATATAGCTACTAAAAATTGTCAAAAACCATTCCACCTAGCCCAAAATTGAAAATTTTATAATTAAAATTTTCAACTCTGCTGAACCCAGGCTGCTAGTTATGAAGCAGGTATGCTACCACCTAAATTAGCACTGGCTTTATAATGTAATGTAAAATTCTCAAATAAATATCTTCTTAATGAAGAAGCAAAGGTTTCATAGCATTTCGTGTGCGGGAATTAACAGCGTATATAAGAGAAACATTTGCATTTAGATTAGAACTCACCCAGATGGCTCAGTCGGTAGAGCATTGACCTAGAAAGCCAAAGGTCCTGGGTTTGAGTCCCATTCTGAGCGTATAATTTTTCTCTTCACACATGATAGCAGATTTTATTAAAAATAAATATACAAAAATTAATATAATTTTGCAAAATGTTATACTTTGAAAAATAATTGTTTGTACATTTAAGAATTGGATTTTTTTTTTACCATTGTCACCAGGTTGTCTTTGACATTTCTGGTATTCTCTCCTGGCATTGGTGGAATTGTAATCCACTTAATCTGAGGTACCTGGAAGGCAGAGTTACATTAATCTGATGATATGATAGGTGATGAATGATAATGAAGCGCCAAGAGAGTCCTTAAACCTAAACTTAAGTTAAATCCAGACCTTGGGCGACCACAGAGAAAGAAAAAAAATTCCTATGAGCTGACCGGGAATCGAACCCCGGAACCATGAACTGTAGTCAAAAGCTCTGACCACTTACCCATGAGGCTGGTCAAGACTTGAATATGGGTTAGTAGTGATTTTGAAATACAATAGGAAGTAACATTAATTCCCAATAAATGTCTTCTTAACTAAGAAGCTGCCATTGAAAAGATAGAAGCAAAGGTTTCAAAGCATTTTCAAGAGGGAATTACAACTTATATAAGAGAAAAATTTGCGTTTAGATTGCAACTTGCCTCAGTAGCTCAGTTAGTAGAGCATTTGGCCCTGAAAGCCAAAGGTCCCGGGTTCGAGTCTCAGTCTAGGCAAAAATGTTTCTCTTCAAATATAATTAAGAGGTTAGTTTAGTAATTAATTACTAAATAAGCTAAAATGATACTACTGGCCTCAGGAGGCCCTGGGGTAGTAAAATGTTAAGACTAACAAGAAAACTGTGAACCATCCTATATATTAAATTTATCATTTTTCATCAATTGACAATTTCTTTTGTCATTTGGTAGGACGTGATAAATTTAATATATAAGATTGTAAACACATCAATTCATCTGTAAAACCTCCTTTCAATTCTGTGATGTAAGTAACTATTAATCTGTAATCTGAGAGACAAGCAATGTTTGCTAAAAAAAGTCTTGTCTATAAAATGACTGGCAGTCTCATTGATTAAAGGCTTTGTATTTGCTTTTAATTATGCGTGTAAACACTTGTCTTCACAATTAATGGTATGTCAAAATGATATCTTGACAAGCATCAGTTTTATCAGGTTTTTCCACTAATTACCAGATCCACTATCACTATGTAAAATGTTTAATTGACATACAAAAAAGGTAAATCAATCCCACTATAGGGCTTAAGAGATCTTTGGGTTAAGCAGGAGGTTAAGGCTCCCACCTTTCTAGACAATTGCCACTAGATGTCAGCTCTGCATAAATGCCAACTTTATCCCATAACATAAATCTGCTACTCATTTCTCTTAAAGGCTGAGTTGACCCCAGGACTATGGTATTGATAAAAGGTTTATGGCAGTAAAAATTTTGATCCCATCTGGATTCAGAACTCCCATATATCTGCCATTCTGTACCATTCTGCTTTAACCAACAGGATTCCTCCTTTAATTGACATATGCAGTGAGGGGAAAAAAAGGGGGGCACAAAACTTGAAATACATTTTTTTAAAGAAATAGAGTACAGTATATAACATTGTTGACTGCAGTGGCCTAGTGGTTATGTTCCTTCCTCTAGTTCCGAGGGACGTGGGTTCAAACCAGCCATGGTTGATAGATTTTAAGAATGGAAAAATCATAGGAACAAGTCCTCTGGGAGGAACTTTAAACTGTGGATCCTGAGTCTGAAGATTTTCAGGCTTGTAAAAAACCACAAGCCTGAATAAAATGGCCTCTATGCAAAATTTATCAATCGTATCCCATCCAGTAATACCTTAGTTACCCACTAGATGTCCCATCAAGGTGCTAAGCTGACCCCCTATCACTCGCTGACATATATCGGTAATATAATTACAAAGAAATAAACGTTATCTCAGTCAAAACATAAATTTATTGTGTCGACGTTTCAATCTCCATATGTGAGATCATTTTCAAGACATGGTTGTTTATAAATTTATTGTACATAGTTACCATCACCAAGACAATTTTTTTTATAAATATATGTATACAATTAAGGTAGAATATACCTCATAGTGAGAATTCCTAAAATAAGTAATATGTATACAAATTTAAATGAATAAATTTAAAATTCCAATTTATAACGTCGACACAATAAATTTATGTTTTGACTGAGATAACATTTATATCTTTGTAATTATAATATTAATTACTCTCAGTGAAAAATAATTTAAAAAAAGTATATATATCGGTAAATGAGCACAACTAAATTAACTTGATCAATAATTTCCCATTAGGGAGTGCCCTAATCCCAGCACAGGGAAGGAAAGGGCTTAAGAAGAAGGAGTAGTATGTAATATTTATTTCTCTACACATAGCAGATTATGATATGGTAGCAATAGGCAATCACCCAGGCATTGGCTAATCTCTTACATTGGGTTAATCTTGGATTCAGAGAACACACAATTGCCTTGAAAACTCGAGACAGATCCCTTGGAGATGACTTTGCAAGAATAAGGATGTGAGAATAGATACCTGAAATGTTAAATCTGAATGGGAAAGAAGTGAAAATTGTGAGAGATATATAAAGTGAAAATTTTAGGTGTGAATGAAATATGGAAGAAAGTTAGTGGAGGAAAGATAATTGAAGGAAATTATGTTCTAAGGTATTCAAGAGTACCACTAGATACAAGAACAAAGGAAGGGACTGGAATTTAGTGACTAAAAATCTAGATAAGAGAATAACCAACTGGAAGGCAGTGAATTCAAGACTGATTACATTCGATATAGAATTAGAAGAAAAACTTACTATAATCCAAGTTTATGCACCCATAGAAGAAGCTAAGATTCCATCCATCCATAGTAATTCTGCCCGAAGGCAGGTCCTTCACTGCAATCATAGCATTTTCATGCTATGCTTGCAGCTTTATTAGGGAATTGTAGGTGTGGTAGCTTCTCATTGCTTTCCACAGGATGATGGCCATATGATTTCAGGGACCGTTTGGGCCTTAAAGTTTTCCTGACATTTGTCTTACAGGTGAGAAAAAACCCCGATAAAAACCTCACCCTGAAAAACTGCCTTGACTGGGGATCGAACCCGGGCCCACTGCGTGATAAGGTAGCACGCTACCTCGAGACCACAGCGGTGGACAAGCTAAGATTATAGATAAATAAATATTCTACTCAGAATTACAGAGGGAAGTATGTATATAGCTGAAATGAGGGATAGAAAAGTCATAATTGGAGATTTCAATGGCAGGGTTGTAAACAATTTTAAGAAGGGAATCTGAAGGCACAGATCAGGGGGACTATATGTTAAGTGTGGTAGCAATTCAGTTTGTCCAATTCCTGAATTTTGTCATGGTTACTTGTGCAGTATGGGATCCTGTTGGGTTTGATCCCACAATCGTCAACATTTCATGAACTCGTTCCAGTTGTTAAGAATGAAGATCTGTCTTGACTGCACGTCCATTTGAAACCAACTTCCAGTGAATCAGACCTTCAATATTACACCAGACATACAACATTATTTATGAGACAACCTAATAGTTCCCAGCAAGCAAGAATTTATCTCAAATTTCCTTCAGCCTCCAGCAGGGGCATGAGGAAAGCTGGCATCAATGGTCAGAATGAAATGGAGATAATATCCAAAAGAAGTGCAGGTGAGAGAATCATATTTTATGAGGTGATGAGGATGCTAAGTTTCTGATTCAAATTTTTGTTCCATTGATATTTATCTCTTGTTTTATTTTAATATATACCGAGTTTGTTGTGGAAAACAAAAATTGAGGCTGCTGGAACAATTTTTGCTTCAGGTTATTCCCCAGTACTAATTTGGTTCAAATTTTGTAGTTAATAAACTCGACAGTATTTTTCTTTTAAAATCATTAGGAAGTTACATTATAAGGTTTAATTTAATATTTGAGTTTGTATTTTTTAACATTCTTACCTCATATGTTTATTTTGTTGGACAATCGTTTCAAAGCTTTGAAACGATCGTCCAACAAAATAAACATATGAGGTAAGAATGTTAAAAAATACAAACTCAAATATTAGCATTTTTCTTAATTGCTATTTAGCATATTTGGTTCTGATAAAGCAAAGATTGTATCCACTACAGCATTATGACATATATCCATCCATAGTAATTCTGCCCAAAGGCAGGTCCTTCACTGCAATCATAGCATTTTCATGCTATGCTTGCAGCTTTACTAGGGAATTGTGTAGGTGTGGTAGCTTCCCGTTGCTTTCCACACCGGTGAAGGATGATGATGATAATGGTAAGGATGATAATGATAAGGATGATGGCCATATGATTTCAGGGACCGTTTGGGCCTTAAAGTTTTCCTGACATTTGTCTTACGGGTGAGGAAAAACCCCGATAAAAACCTCACCCAGAAAAACTGCCCCGACCGGGGATCAAACCCGGGCCCGCTGCGTGACAAGGCAGCACGCTACCTCGAGACCACAGCGGTGGACTATGACATATATATCTCTAACTAACTAACTCACTAGCGATATAAAACTCTTAGGTTCATGGCCACGTGAACATAAGCTCTCCATACATCCCTATCCTGAGCTAATGTTTTCCAATCATCCCCTGTATAATCTACTTCCCTCAAATCATGGATAATGTTATTCTCCCACCTCATTCTTGGTCTACCAACTGGGCATTTTCTCTCTGGTTTTCCTACAAGAAGCTTCCATGCACCTCTTTCATCCTCCATACGTGCCACAAGTCCTGCCCATCGCAGTCTACGATGTTCTTATAATATCTGACTTCCTATACATACAGTCTAGTTCTGATAACTGTAGCTGTCTTGGTGTATGGCAGGAGGAAACATTGCCGAGTGGGAGAGGGAACTAGTAGCCAAGCAAAAACATTTTCAAAGTTAAAACATTTTCTTATTAATAATAATAAAATTAATTGTTATAAAAATGGTGCTATCCTATAATGAACTCTCTAAACTTACTAGACAACAAAAATATTCACACTAACACAGAACTAGTAAATAAGAAAACTCAAAGTGTAGTAACTATTATGTTTCCTAAACTGAGGATAGTTGCTGGCAGTACCTGCAATTCGCCTTCCCCTCTTACCGCACCAAACGCCATAGAACCCTCAAAAGCGGCTAAAGAAGCCAGAACCGAACTGTATCATGTAGCTCATATATATAGCATGTAGTATTGCACCTATTGTAATGGAACATGCCGTAATAAATGAACAAATAAATGAATGAATAAAAAATATATATAGATATATAAATTTTTGTCATGGTAATTATTGGTACCTTCTAACAAAGAAACTGTTAACCACTGCAAGCCAAAACCTACCTTGAAATTTCTCCCAGAGAAGTGTTGTTATGTACCAAGGTCGTGTCCAAAAAGTTATCTGCCATTTTAAAGTTAAAGGTACAGAAATCGAAGCCAGAATCCAGCAATAGCAGCCCACTGAACAAAGCAGATGTATATCCCTGCATGAGTTAAGCACAGAGTTGAGTGACATAGGATGCAGCACAGATGGCAGATAGTGAGGATTTTCCAGTCTGCCAATACAGGAGTTGTATTACTTCCCTATAGTTTAAATGAGAGATTTGGTGCTTGATTTTAGTATCTTGCAGTTAAAAAGGCAGATAATATTTTAGACACAGCATTTGTACATCACAATGCTTCTGTGGAAGAAATTAAAGGTAAGTTTCGGTTGACAGTTCCATTCATGGGTATAAATTCAACACAATTCACTAAAATAGAAACAAAATAATATGAGGTGAGTGATAAAAAATTCTACCTTAATGAATATACCTCATAGTGAGAATTCCTAAAATAAGTACGTAGTTAAAATAATGAATTTTGAAGTTCCCGAGAAGAAGGGCTTGCTTGTGGGATTCACTTGCCAAAATTAGAGGAAGAGAGAATATATACACTTCCAAGTCATTTCAACAGTTGCTTTTGGCTGAAAATTAAGGAAATGTCCTTCAAAATACATCACAGATGACGGAACAAAACATGAGGTAATATTATAAAATTACAATAGGAAGTAACATTATGCAGTTCTTCTTAATAAATAAGGTGAGTCTATTGCATCTCACCTCATAAAAGTTAATTTAGAACATTATATTATTTTTAGTGTGATCATCTTACCTCAATATTCTTGGACATGTTTCAAAACAATCATGTTTTATCATCAGCTTGTCCAGACTGGTTTGATTTATGTTGCTTTATGTTGCACACCCTGGATGTCGATGTCACCTCCATCCTGTGGTTGGTTAAAGAACCTCCACACAAGGTCATGCTCCGTCGGTATTTCAAAATTCATAACTCTGTTTTTGTTCTTCTGAATATAGATTTTTTTCTCAAATAGTCAGCTCTTTTGTATTTTCTAACTGTTTTAATAATCTAGTGTCTGAATTTATATTATGTTTTTCAGACCAAACATGAGCTGCAACTAAAGATTTTTCTATTTCCATTGCAACATAAATCAAACCAGTCTGGACAAGCTGACGATAAAACAGAATTGTTTTGAAACATGTCCAAGAACAAATCAACATTAATATTGAGGTAAGATGATCAGACTAAAAATAATATAATTAAAATAACCTCAAAATATCACTTCCTAAAATTAAATATTAATTTAGAACATGTTTCAAAACACTTCTGTTTCATCATCAGCTTGTCCAAACTGATGATGAAACAGAAGTATTTGGAAACACATCTTAAAAGATCTCAACTTTTGAAATAACATGTAACAGATTCACCTTATTTATTATGAGGTAAATATCTAATTAATTATTTTTGTAAATGGTGATTAACAGCCCAGAGGTTATGAATATAGTAAGTGTTTCAGATTCATTTACACTGACTGTACAATGCTACATATTTTTGTACTTGTACACAATACAGTGTAGTCTTAGAATCTGCTGCAACAACTAATGTGTCTCACTAAAAACAATGAATGGAATGTTTTATTTGGTTCATTTGGATTTATCACATTTGAGCAAGTGTATTTGCATGTAATCTTAATGCTTGTGCTCCATTTGTGGGAATGTTGGATCTTCTATGGCATATTTCTCATCACATGTAAATGAAACTGTTATAGCATATCGAGTCCCAGACGTAACTCTCTCTACATAGTGCACATTTTCTGATCCAGATGTGAACATGGATACTCTACCTGCACAAGAAGACAAAAAAAATTAGTACAATGCATAACAAAAATTCTATGAGGGAATTAACATTATGAGGCAATTCACAATTTATATAATAATGTAATATATATAATATGCTCAACTCGTGTCTAACTTAGGGTCGGGTCGAGGAATGAGATGAGATGGAGCTCCTATGTAGACGTCTGTGAATGACAAGGGTGCTGGCCGACCATGCCTGATGCACCATCACAGGGGCAGATGAATAGAATAAAATAAAATGAAATGGATGAGATGAGTATGGAGAAATGGTGGAATGAAATTGTGGCAGGAGAAAACGGGAGAAACCCTGGGAAAACTCCAAAACTCCAAAAATACAACAGATGGCAGTTTAGAAAATGATTCCTTCAAAAGAACACCACATGGCAGTTTAGAAAATAATTCCTTCAAAAGAACACCAGATGCAGTTTGGATAATTACCGGCAAAAGAAAAGATTGACAGTCGTGAAAACAGCTGAGGATGGTGACAATGGTCGCTGATATTGCGGTGCTGTGTTTAAAAAAACATAGAATTATGAGGTAAGAAGAAATTACAATTCTATTTAATTAATGTTGGGAAGTAAACATTATGAGGTATAATCATTAAAATTCATTGGAGAACATATTGTTTAAACAACTCACCTCATAGGATTCATGCTTCCATGATATCGCGATTTCAAACATAATCATATTCATTGTCAGCCATAACTCCGACTGATGAAATTCTTCGGCCGTCAACTATTCTATTGTCGCCATCTTCAGTGCTACCATCTATGGTTGAATTTATGAACTTCGAAATCAATGTAATTTCGTTAGGGATATCAAAATTCATTGATCTATTTTTGTTTTTCTGAATGTATATTTTTTCCCAAACTGTCAATTCCAAAGGTTTCTCTACTTGTTTTAAAAGTTTAGCTTCTCTTCCAATTTTATGATGTTCTAATAAACTATGTGCAGCAATTGCAGATTTTTCAATTTCACAATTTTTAATATTTCTGAAATGTTCTTTTGTCCGAATTTCCAAATTCCTTTTTGTTTTTCCTATATAAACTTTATTGCAATCTTCACAATTTATTTGATAAATTCCAGATTTCTTACTGTCTGGAACATTGACTTTTTTATTGGTACTTAGAAGATTACCCAGACTAAATTTATTTATTGGTGCCAAAGAAATGTTGTATTTGTCAAAAATTTTTTGCATATAGTTTATTAGAACATCATAAAATTGGAAGAGAAGCTAAACTTTTAAAACAAGTAGAGAAACCTTTGGAATTGACAGTTTGGGAAAAAATATACATTCAGAAAAACAAAAATAGATCAATGAATTTTGATATCGCTAACGAAATTACATTGATTTCGAAGTTCATAAATTCAACCATAGATGGCAGCACTGAAGATGGCGACAATAGAATAGTTGACGGCCGAAGAATTTCATCAGTCGGAGTTATGGCTGACGATGAACATGATTATGTTTGAAATCGCGATATCATGGAAGCATGAATCCTATGAGGTGAGTTGTTTAAACAATATGTTCTCCGATGAATTTTAATGATTATACCTCATAATGTTTACTTCCCAACATTAATTAAATATAATTAAAGACTACTCAAGTCTAGGGAAGAAAAGTTTACGACTTCGAAATTCAAGATGGCGTCAAATACAATGAATAACCTTGAATCGGTAAATACATTTAACGAACTTTTTCATGGACAAAAACGAGATACTAAGAAATTTCTCAAACTTAAATTAAAAAAGAAGAAAATTTTGGCAGATATTAAATTCATAGATAGATGCATTCGTAACAATATAGCTCCTAAATTTATCAGAAAAATAGTGAAATTTAATAACAACAGTAAACAACAAAAGATGGCAGAAAATAAAGTTTTACAAGCAGAAAAAAACAAATTTTATTCAAATCTTCAGAATTTAGATTTGGAAATGTATCATCTTCATATGAAATTAGTTAAACAACTAGGTTATGTTTGTTTTGAAAACTTAATTAAAAATCATTTTGAATATTTGAATTTGGAAATAAAGAAAAAAAGTAAACATACAAAAGAAGAAATTCAGGAATTTAGTTCAAAAATATAATGCAGATATCAAGGACAAAATTAATACTGAAGATAAAGAAAAAAGAAAAGTTGGTTGGTATCTAATGTCGAGCACTTGATAATGAAATCATTCGCTCTCTTGCACTCCAATATTTAGCAGAAAGGCTGGTCTCTTCTACAAAAGCTGGACAACGGAGGAGATGGTTTCTTTCCATATCTTCATTTAAATTGCAAAAAGGGCATTTAGGTGAATCTGTTATGCCAATTCTGTGTAGGTGTTTATTCAAGCAGTCATGTCCCGTTAGCAGTCTGAATGTTGCTACTGCAGATTTTCTTTGTAATGTAGTAATGTCATAAGCTTGTAGATTTTCCCATTCCTTTCCAGATGTTTTGGTGGTGTATTCTTCTCTAAGTTTATTGATGTATTTATTTGAGATAATTCTTTTGATAGAGTGAAAGGAAACTGGAGCAGAAATTGGGTTTGAAACAATTTTGCTACCCTTCTTGGCTAGAAAATCGGCTATTTCATTGCCTGTCACTCCACAATGGGCCGGAATCCATTGAAGTACAACTTTTTTATGTAGACGGGATAAATGTTTTATCATTTTGTGACATTCGATAATTTTGATGCTTTTGGGTGTTGTGTCTCGTGTTTATAGCAAGAATGGCTGCTTTGGAGTCACATAGAATTACAACTTTTGTAAATTTTTGGATGTGATATAAAAGATTTTGTAAACTTAAGAAAATTGCTAGAATATTCACCATCAAAGTTTGTTGAATTTGTGTTTAGTTTACGATAAAAGGAAAAAAGTGGACATACTGCACCAGCACCAGTGCCACCATCATTTGGTAGGCTGGAGCCATCTGTAAAAATATGTATCCATTCAGGAGCTGGGTATCTTAGATTTATCATTTCCAGTGACATTTGTTTTAAAAATTTTTCTCTTCAAATTTAATTTATCTTTCATTGAGAAATGTTAAATTAATAATAAAAACATCATTAGAGGCCTTACTGGCTTTTAAAGTAATGTTAAATTTCCAATAAATGTCTTCTTAACTAAGAAGCCGCCATTTGCAAAGATAGAAACAATGGTTTCAAAAGCATTTGGCGATAGGGAATTACAACGTATATAAGAGAAAAATTTGCGTCTAGATCGTAACTCGCCTCGGTAGCTCAGTTGGTAGAGCACTTGGCCCGGAAAGCCAAGGGTCCCGGGTTCGAGTCCCGGTCTAGGCGAAAATTTTTCTCTTCAAATTTAATTTATCTTTCATTGAGAAATGTTAAATTAATAATAAAAACATCATTAGAGGCCTTACTGGCTTTTAAAGTAATGTTAAAATTTCCAATAAATGTCTTCTTAACTAAGAAGCCGCCATTTGCAAAGATAGAAACAATGGTTTCAAAAGCATTTGGCGATAGGGAATTACAACGTATATAAGAGAAAAATTTGCGTCTAGATCGTAACTCGCCTCGGTAGCTCAGTTGGTAGAGCACTTGGCCCGGAAAGCCAAGGGTCCCGGGTTCGAGTCCCGGTCTAGGCGAAAATTTTTCTCTTCAAATTTAATTTATCTTTCATTGAGAAATGTTAAATTAATAATAAAAACATTATATGGAGGAGTTTCAGATTTCTTGATGTCTTCTGTTAAATGAAGGTTATATTCGATTTCCAAAAATTCTAGAGGGTTGTTTCTCATCTGCATATTTTCTTTTGAATGTGGAAGTTGCAATTTCTGTTTGATTTCTTGTACAATGCTTAGGAAGCTTTGCTGAGATTTTAAACATACTTGTGGTTTTCTTTGGGTCCAGTTATTATGGGGTAGCCTTAAAAATTTTTCATACTGTGTGACTGCTGTTTTCTCAATTTCAGATGCTATGTTTGGGTTTTTTGTTAAGATTTGCATGGCAGTGATTGGTGTTGTTTTAACGGCTCCTGTTATCAGACGGAGGATTTGGTTCTGCAATTTATTAAGTTTTTCCACTTTAGTAGTTACTAGGATTTCTTCACAATATTGAAGTACAGGTTTTATGTACATTTGTAGAAGTAAGGTGTTTAGGGTTTGTGTGTTGCAACCCCACTTTTTCCCTGCTAATCGTTTTAATAATGGTAACCTTGTTTCTATCTTTGTACATATATTCTCCATGTGTTTCTTCCATGTTAATTTTGTGTCCAGAGTTATTCCTAAATATTTTGCTTCATGTGTTTGAGTTAATAATTCACCCTCCAATTTCAGAGTGATGGGTAGTGGTTTCTTTCTTAATGTAAATAGTTGATAATTTGTTTTCTGTATATTTATCTTCATTAAGTTCTGGGATGTCCAATTCTCTAACTGTATTAGTGATTGTTGGGCTATGGTTATTAATTGTTGACTTTGGTTTTTCGGTTTGGAGACCCATATTACAACATCATCAGCAAAAAGTAGGGTTTTTCGTTTCGAGCTTTTCTATATGCTTAGGTAGATCATTAATGTAGATATTGAAGAGAATGGTACTGAGTACAGAACCCTGTGGTAAACCTCGATGTGTTTGTTGGTATTTAGAGAGGTGATTATTATACTTTGTAGCGATGAACCGTTGGATGAGAAAATTGCTGATCCAGAGTAGCATATTCCCTTGAATGCCTAAAGTCTGCATTTTTTCTAATAATTTATATCTCCAAATAGAGTCATATGCTCCTTGGAAATCAACAAACATTGCCAGAGTGTCTTCTTTTCTGTTGAAACTGTCTTTAATAGTTTGACTTAGGTGTACAATTTGTTGATTTGTTGATTGTAATTCTCTAAATCCAGCTTGATTGGGTGAAAGTAAATTATTGGTTTCTAAATACCAATTTAATCGATTTGAAATCATTTTTTCCATAGTTTTAACAATTACACTAGTTAGTGCTATTGGGCGATAATTTGAAAAAGTATTTGTTGATTTTTTTGTTTTCGAAATAGGTATTATAATGGCTTTTTTCCAATCATCAGGAACTTTTGTGTTCCAAGAAAGATTATAAAGGGAGAGCAATTGAGTTTTGGCTTTATTGCCAAGGTGTTTGAGAAATTCTGCATGTATATTATCTGCTCCTGGAGATTTGTTTGATTTTAAACTATTAATGGCTATGTTTAACTCTTTAATGTTGAAATTCTTATTAAAGATATTATCTTTTGTACTGCTTGTTGATTTTATGTAATTTTTAGGTTCTCTTTTATTGTTTTTTGTTCTTTTTTGTTCTCTGAGGACAAAGTATAGGTGTTAGCGTAGTGTTTGTTGAATTTGTTGGCTATTTCACTTTCATTTGTAATCTGTTTGTTGTTGTGGATAAATGGTGTTTTTTGCCGTTCTTTTTTATTTTGTATATTGTGTACAAATCTATATGCTTTCTGGCCATCTTTCCTATAATCCATTTTTTGGAGGAAGTTATTAAAATTTTCTCTTTTATTGCTGTTAATTTCGTTTTTGAGTTGTGCGCACAGTTTTCTCCAATTTTGTACATCTTTTGGGTCTTTTGTTTTTTCTGCTTTATTTCTAGCGAGATCTCGGTCTATTTTCATTCTTTCTAATTTTGAATTCCAGAAGGGTTTGTAGTTTTTAACTATTCCTCGTGGTATATATTTTTTTGCTGTTTTTAATATTATTTTGCATATAGATTTGTTAATTTGATCTGACTGAAGTGATACGTTTAAAGGATTTTCAAATTTGGTTTCCAGTTCGTCTGTGTACAGTTTCCAATTGGCTTTTTTGAAGTTCCACCTGGGTTTAAGATGCATTGGAAGTAAGTTGTTATTCCCCAGTTGAATAGTAGCAATGATGGCTCTATGTCCTGAGCCAGGATCTTCTACAATTTGTTTTTTGGTTTTGGAGTATAAATTAGAAGATACAAAGAGTAAGTCAGGATTAGTTCCTGAACCAGAGTAATGTATATATGTTGGAGGATCCTCTTTGTTGTGTATTATTTCTATGGGTGTTGAATTTAATAAGTCTTCTACAATTTTCCCTGCATTATTAGATTTGGTATAGCCCCATCGTCGTGAATGGGCATTAAAATCTCCCATTATAATTGTGTTTGGGTTTATTGTAATATGTTCAAGATTAGGGGAGTTATTTGGTGGATTATAAATTGAATATATATTGTACTGAGATTTATTTATCCATATGTTAATTTTAATTATTTCAATTTTGTCTACATTGTCCATTTCTTTGATAATTTGAACAGATGAAGTCATATGTGTTCGAATTCCAACTAAAATACCACTGCTTATTTGTCGTCCTTTAGGAAGTATGTGAACAGTAAAATCCTTGAAGTGGTAATATTGTAACTGTTCCTGTGTGAGATTTGCTTCTTGAATTGTGAATACATCAATTTGGTGGTCAGATAGCATTTTTTTAAGTTCAGTCTTTTTAGCTTGTGATAGTCCTCCAGTATTCCACTGGAGGATTTTGATCAAGTTTGGTTTGGTATATTTGTTTCCTTGAAGAAAGGTCCCCGTCCGGAGATCCGAATGGGGGACTATTTTACCTCCGGATTTGTATTTCTTTTTCCAAGGCTTCATGTTTGTATTGGAGTACAATAAACTAGTTGTAACCGTTTAGTAGTAGGCACCACCATGTGGTGGTTACGTCACCCATTGAGAGAAAGTAGGTATAGGAAGGAAGGAGAAATGAACCCCTAGGCCTCGAGTACTCTAATACCATCAGGGTCGAAAGAAACAAGAGGTCAGTCAAGGGAGACTGGATAGAAAAGTTGAAAGAGGGAATTGGTATGGGGAGGAGAAGTAATACCAATTCGGTCAAAAAAGAAAAACTCACCAAGCTGACCAGTGCTTGTTGGTGAGTAGCCCTTCCCTTTCGTTCATCATGCATAAGCATGATTACTAACAGCTGCACCACGAGAAGGTGAGGGATTGGACACTAGGTTACTGTCCAGGTCGGTTCCTTTAAGCCTTCGATGGAAGGAATTAAAGGGTCTCCTCTCTGTTAAAAACAGTAGCCTTTCCGCAGCCGAAAAAAAAGTTAATGCAACATCAAATAGTTTTCAACAAATAATAGATCACAATGAGGAAAATGTAGTGAATCTGTCAGAAGTGGTTTTAGATAAAGAAGAAATTAAATTACTTAATAATGGCTTAAAAACCTGCATCAGTTTTTCAGACAAAGTTGAAGATTACATTGCTGATATTGAAATTGGAATAAATGATATGACAATTGAAGATAAGGTAATTATTAGGAAAGAAATTGGAAAAGTTTTAGAAGAAATTAAAGACTCTCAAAAAAATTTAAAAGCAAAGAAAAATTTGGCAATTTTGAATAAAATTAACAACAAAAATTTAATACTTTCGAAAGCAGACAAAGGAAATAAAATAGTTATTCTTGACAAATTGGATTATACTGCGAGGATGGACAATCTCTTAGAATCAAAAAAATTTTGGAATTGAAAAAAGATCCTTTACCTAAAGCTATTAAATCATTTGACAATACTTTGAAACAAATAAAATATACTTTCACAAAACAAGAAAAATTTAAATTAAAAGTGTCCAATCCATCGAATCCTAGAATGTACGGTCTACCAAAGATTCATAAAATTGGTAATAAGATGAGACCTATAGTCAACAACATTGGTTCACCATGCTATTATTTATCTAAATGGCTGGTACAAAAATTTAATGAGTTTCCCAAATTTGACACTAAAAGTATTCAGAACTCTTTGGAATTGGTTGACAAATTGAAAAATATGAGTCTAGGACATGATGACAGATTGGTTTCATTTGATGTAATTTCATTGTTTCCTAGTATACCAGTTGAAAAAATGCTAAATTTTTTGAGGAAATGGTTAAGTTCTCTAAATATTAAAAATGAAATTTTAGAGGAATATATAACTCTTACTAAGCTATGTGTCAGTAATTCTTATTTTACCTATAATGAAAAATTTTACCAACAGGTTTCGGGTTTGTCAATGGGTAATCCGCTCTCACCATTTTTAGCTGATTTGTTCATGAGTTACTTGGAGTGTCAAATCACTAAAGCATACCCATGGATTATATTTGAAGAGAAAAATTTTCGCCTAGACCGGGACTCGAACCCGGGACCCTTGGCTTTCCGGGCCAAGTGCTCTACCAACTGAGCTACCGAGGCGAGTTACGATCTAGACGCAAATTTTTCTCTTATGTACGTTGATAATTCCCTCGCGCCAAATGCTTGAAACCATAGCTTCTATCTTTGCAAATGGCGGCTTCTTAGTTAAGAAGACATTTATTGGGAATTTAACACTACTTTATAGCCAGTAGGGCTTCTATTGACGATTTTATTATTAATTTAACACTTCTCATAGAAGGATAAATTATATTTGAAGGCGAAAATTTTTCTCTTCAAATATAATTTATCCTTCTATGAGAAGTGTTAAATTAATAATAAAATCGTCAATAGAAGCCCTACTGGCTATAAAGTAGTGTTAAATTCCCAATAAATGTCTTCTTAACTAAGAAGCCGCCATTTGCAAAGATAGAAGCTATGGTTTCAAGCATTTGGCGCGAGGGAATTATCAACGTACATAAGAGAAAAATTTGCGTCTAGATCGTAACTCGCCTCGGTAGCTCAGTTGGTAGAGCACTTGGCCCGGAAAGCCAAGGGTCCCGGGTTCGAGTCCCGGTCTAGGCGAAAATTTTTCTCTTCAAATATAATTTATCCTTCTATGAGAAGTGTTAAATTAATAATAAAATCGTCATACCCATGGATGTTTAAGACTTGGTACAGATATGTGGATGATATTTTTGCAATAATAAATTCTAAAGATATTGAAGATGCTCTTAAATTATTGAACCTTCAGGATGAATCAGTAAAGTTTACCATTGAATTAGGAAAAGAAAACAAAATTCCTTTTTTGGATTTATGTATAATTAGGAATGATCAAACACTGAAAATTGAATTTGATATATTTAGAAAAGGAACTCATACAGATAATTACATTAAATCATCAGGCTTCAATCACATTGCTCATAAGCATGCAATATTCAATAGCTTAATTTACAGATTGACAAATGTACCATTAAACGAAGAAAATTTCAATAAAGAGTTTAAACATATCTTAAACACTGCTAGATTGAATGGTTTTGATAAAGAATTAATTATAAATAAGTTGAAGAAATTCAAACACAATAAAAGACTTAATGAATATACTACTCTACAAAATTGCAAAAAAAAAAAAATACAAGAAAATTACTTACCATCCTGAAATGCATAGGAAATTTCAAAAAATTTTTGACAAATACAACATTTCTTTGGCACCAATAAATAAATTTAGTCTGGGTAATCTTCTAAGTACCAATAAAAAAGTCAATGTTCCAGACAGTAAGAAATCTGGAATTTATCAAATAAATTGTGAAGATTGCAATAAAGTTTATATAGGAAAAACAAAAAGGAATTTGGAAATTCGGACAAAAGAACATTTCAGAAATATTAAAAATTGTGAAATTGAAAAATCTGCAATTGCTGCACATAGTTTATTAGAACATCATAAAATTGGAAGAGAAGCTAAACTTTTTAAAACAAGTAGAGAAACCTTTGGAATTGACAGTTTGGGAAAAAATATACATTCAGAAAAACAAAAATAGATCAATGAATTTTGATATCCCTAACGAAATTACATTGATTTCGAAGTTCATAAATTCAACCATAGATGGCAGCACTGAAGATGGCGACAATAGAATAGTTGACGGCCGAAGAATTTCATCAGTCGGAGTTATGGCTGACGATGAACATGATTATGTTTGAAATCGCGATATCATGGAAGCATGAATCCTATGAGGTGAGTTGTTTAAACAATATGTTCTCCGATGAATTTTAAATTACAATTCATTTAATTCTTATGAATTAAACCTCATAATGTTAAAAATTCCAAAATTTATTATATAAAACTCCAGGGTGCTGCCTCATGACTCTGAGTTTGACCAATAACATGGACAAAAGGGAAAAATGGGAGGGTTTTAGGCCTCCCTTGCAGCCACAGGCCCAACCCAAAAGTGGCAGTGTAGGTCATGGAACTAGAATCTACCGTGTCGAACTTAGAAGATGATCTACAAATTATGTAAACAGTAGAGTAGACTTTTATTTCACTAATCTCCATAATACTAGGATAGCAGAATAGATCTTTCAGTTTGCAGTGCTCAGGGCAGTCTGCCATCCCACCCTGAATAAAGAACAGAACTGTAAGACCATAGAATACTAAAAATGAGACAAAGTGAAATAAAAAAAAATATACAAACCTTTTCTTGGTTCAACAGTTCTATTTGTGTTATCATCTTTATCTATGAAGACAAATCTTCCACCTTCAAAATCTCGTCCATAATCGGCCAGATATAGAAGACTAGTATAATGGAATGATTCATATGTTTCCTGGAAATATATACATTTATTTCAACACATTATCTTTTTACATGTCATATCACTATTTATAAGGTTTAATCACCAATTTCTGCTAAGAGACTAAATGAGATTCCAGGGCTATAAGATCCTATACTTGAGAATTTTTCAAAGGACAATTGTATCGTGTCAAAAACAGTGATTCTCATCCAATCATTAAATTAAGCCACATCAGGCATGATTAGTAATTGGTAACAACATATACTGACAAACTCACTGGCTCTACTGAACCTGTAGGTTCATGGCCATGTAGACATAAGCTCTCCATACATTCCCATCTTGAGTTAATGTTTTCTAATCATCTCATGTATAATCTTCTTCCCTCAAATCTTGGTTCATGTTATTCTCCCACCACATTCTCAGTCTACCAAGTGGGTGTTTTCTCTCTGGTTTTCCTACAATTAGCTTCCGTTTTTTTTTTCATTCCCCAGTAACATCATATACTGTTACCAGGATCTTAACAGGCCTTGGCCTAATACTTGGAAGGAAGAAAGAAGAAGAAGAAGAAGAAGAAGAAAATTCTTTCTTCTGCTCCATGGCTGAGAAGACTAAGGCGCCCTCCCTTGGGACATATTTAAGGACATCTGCTGGTTTAAGTCTCCTTACGGGAAGAAAGTTTCTCATTTTATCATGACATGATAAACTGGATTCAGTTGGTTGAAAATGGTGACCAGTAAGGAGCTTAGTGAATCATGTAACATTGAACCTATTAATTCCATAGGCCATGAGTTAGTTAGTAATAACTTTTTCATAGTTAAATATGGAAGATAACATTATGAAGTTCTTAATATAACAAACTAATTAAGTTTAATTATATAACAGGAACACTAAAAAGAACTTTGAAAAATAAAGCCAGGAAAGACTCTATAATTAAATTATACAAGACAATGGCAGTTCCTATTATTACTTATGGATCCGAAACATGGACAGTGACAACACAACAATCTGCCAGAATACAAGCTGCTGAAATGAAATTTCTCAGACCAATAGCAGGATATCAAAGAACAGACAAAAAACATAACACAGAAATAAGACAACAACTAAAAGTTGAGGAATTAAACACAACAGTAGTGAAATACAGAACAAACTGGAAAGAACACTTGGCAAGGATGACTGAGAATAGAATACCAAAAGCAGCATACAGCTATTCACCATGAGGAAGAAGAAGACCAAAGAAAATATGGAAACAGCAGCAATTTGGAGCTGGAACAGGCTAGTAAATAAGCCTAAACTGTGATGAAGAAGAGGTTCTTAATTCAATGAATGAGTCACTTCTTATTTTACCTCATATTTCATGTTTTTTTAAAACACGGTTTAATACAATATTGGTTGAAAATGAGAGGGATGTCTTCTTGAAAACTGCGCTTCCCATGTTTAAAAAAAACATGAAATATGAGGTAAGATAAGAAGTGATTCATTCATTCGTTGGAGTTTTAAACTTATATAATATAAAAAATAAAGAGAAAAATTTCTATGTTTTTATTATTAATTTCATACATCTCAATGATGGATAAATCATATTTAAAGAGAAAAATTATACGCTCAGACCGGGACTTGAACCAAGGGTCCCGGGTTCAAGTCCCGGTCTGAGCGTATAATTTTTCTCTTTAAATAAGAAAAATTTCTGCCTAAACCGAGATTTGAATCCAAGATCTCCAGCTTTATGTGCTGGCACACTAACCAATTGTGCTACTCAGGCAATCCAAGATCAGACACAAATTTTTCTCTATTTGAAATTCCCATGAACCTCTAGTAGTGAACTTCTATTCATAATTAAAAGGATTGTTCCTACTAAGAAGATATTATGATGGGATTTATTCCATCCCATATCAAGTAATTACAAATATAATACTGAAATGAATGTACTTATAATAGTTTTTACAATTAATATATAAAATATATAAGAAAAAACTACCTTGTCAACATGTGGGTGCCAATACTCATCATGTATTGTAAGGGCAGGAGCTGCAGTTAGTCGCGAGAAGAAAGTCGGATGTGTAAGGTATAAGCTGTTAGGCTGAATTCCAAAATGGTGGGCTACAGCATGCTGGATTTTTGTTTTCACCACCCTGGAAAACACAATTAATTAATATTATGTAATAATAACAATTATTAGTAATAATAATAACTATATAAATCTGACTCTAAGTGGGGTTTGCCTTATGACATGGAGTATCATCATCCCCTTATCGTGTCCTCCTTTCAGAAGGTCAATTCCAAATATGCCTTCAACCATCTTTATCTTCCCATGCTTTCCTTCTTCTTAGTACTTCCCAGTTGTATCCTCTTGAAAACTTTTCTTTACTTGGTTAATTCATCTTTCTCGTGGTTGTTTTCCTTGTATCTTGAGAATTTTTGTGATAGTCTTTCCTTTTCCATTCTTTTTAAATGTTCAAAAACATTTTAGTCTAATTTTTTCTAAATCTGTTGTTAATTTTTCTACATTTAATGTCTCCCTGATTTTGTTGTTCCTTATTCTACCACATAGAGTATATGTAAATTCAATTAATTTTATACAACAAATAAGTTTGAAAACAATAGATTAAGAATCCAAAGTATATACATTTCCATATAACATTATATATGTATATATATATATATATATATATATATATATATATATTTAGATGTTATAACTATATTTTTGACATTTGGCAATGAAGGCAAATGTCAAAAATATAGTTATAACATCTAAATATATAAGCGTTACTGCTATAAAGTAAATATTCTCTTTAAATAATTTGCTTAACTGTTATGTTAGCCGTTAGATGTCAGTCGGAATGAATTTCCGCTACCTCTTGTGTGAATTGAGGATACTACATATATAAGAAAAAATGTATATTTGAACTGAAATACTTGGGTAGCTCAGGTTGTTGGAGCGCTAAACGTACAGAGTTTAGAGACTCGGGTTCAAATCCTGACTCAAGCATTAATTTTTCTTTTCATATCATATCGTATATATATATATATATAGCTCTAATGCCCAAATTGGGATCTGAACATCCCAATCCTATTCCTCCATTCTCCCCTTCCTAGCCACCATCTACTAATTCCTTTGTCATCTTCTGTTTGAATGTGAGGTTGATGTTTTGTAAAATTGAGATGTTATAGTGTTGGGTTGTCAGCCCTACGACCAACCCCCAACAATCCTGGAGGACTGATGTGTTTCTTTTTGTCTGGAACCTCACCCTTGACTTTCCAGCATGGGAGATCCTACAAATAGTTATGCTACAGTCAGTATAGCTCTTGGGATCATTGGTACATGCAAGCCCCACTTCCACTACAAGGCAGGGGGCCAAGAGGCCTAGTGTTTTAAAGTGAATAAGTTGAGAAGACTGAACTTACACAACGTACTTAATTTCATATTATAATTTTTATAGACCAGCCTCATGGGTTAGTGGTCAGCTTTCTGATTGTATCTCATGAGGTCCTTGGTTTATTCCTAGTCAGACCATAGGAATTTTTCCTTAAAGGGATTCCTATAGTTATCCATGATCTGGAATTTAGGTTAATGTCTCTCCTGCCACTTCATTATCATTTATCACCCATCATATCATAAGGGTAACTTAACTGCACCTTCCAGATGTCCCAACCTAAGAAATGGATTACAATTCTGCCCACGCCAGCGGAGAAAGCCAGAAATGTCATAAAAGATAACCTGGTGGCATTGGGCAGAAAAAAATTATAATTGTTATATTGTGTTTAAATGTATTACTTACTTGTAAAATGTGAAGTCGGCCTTTTTAAACACATCCTTGACATTTTTTAATCGGTAGATATTGACAAAGTTCTTGCCCTGAGATAGTGCTCCAGAATGTAAGTCAAGAATTGTAGCACCTCCTTCAGATCCTCCATGAACCATTCCTCTCTTTGCAATGCTCAAAAGTGCATCAGCCTCACTTGCAGATACCAACTTATCAGACACAACTCGGCCACATCGCTGGGGTACACAACCTGTATAATTCAATCTAATTTAATGATGTTCTTTAACAGTTAATGACTGTCACAGTTCAAATCTGGGCATGAAAGAACTGATAAATTTTCCATAGAGGCTTCTTTTTTTCAGGTGTAGGTTCTTTTACGTGCTGTTAGTGGATCAATTACTTTACTTCCCTATCAAAAGAACTTATAGTCAGGATTTTTACACTGAAAAATCCATTGACACAGCTAAATATGAACCTATGAACCTTGGAATGAAAGGTGAGTAGGTAACATTGGATATAGTATACCATATAGGGAGTGATTTTGCCAATCAGTTTATGGTATAATATCTATAAAAAGTGGAAAAATTTACATATTTAGGAACAGTGATAAATGCAAATGGGAAAATACAGACTGAAATCTGTAATAGAATTGAGAAAAGTTTAAGAGCCTGTAATTTAACTAAACAATTAATATGGGATAAAGATATACCCATCAAGAGTAAAATGGCAATGTATAAAACTTATTTCAAACCAGTTCTAACACATGCAGCTGAGACTTGGAAATATACAAAGGAATTGAGCAGAATCCAAGCTACAGAAACAAAATCCTTATGTGGAATGGTACAAAAAACAAGGAGAGATAGAATAAGGAACGACAAAATTAGGGAGACATTAAATGTAAAAAAATTAACAGACATAGAAAAAAAATAGACTAAAATGGTTTGGACATTTAAAAAGTATGAAAAAGGAAAGACTACCACAAAGACTGTTAAATCTCAAGATTTTCTCTTCTGTCAAAATTTCTTAAAGGGAAATGTTGCCCCCTCCTCATCTCCAGTCGGATTCTAGTTGAGAATGATGAAGATGGACACCAAAATATTTCCCAGGTGAGAAAACAAAATATGACACAAGTTGCATATTTCTAATTCAATCTCTTAATAAGATTATGTGTAATATAAACATAAAATTGATATAAGGTAACATTATGAGGTTTTTTATCAAAGAAATTGAATCAGTTATTTACATCTCACTTTAATATTTTGCAAAATATTTAGCTGAGGCATAACAAATTCAGTCTCTTTTTTTGTGTGTAATGATTAGACCTTGGATTTAATGTTTTATGCCTATTTTTTCCTAAAGGATTAAATGAAAAACCAGTAAATATAAGTTTCAAGAAAAGTTATACCATTTGGTAGTTCAATTGTCTAAATATGCCTATTTTTACCAATTAGTACCTATTTTAACTTTATTACATTTTTTTATTGTACTGTATCTTAAAATGCCTATTTTACATATTAGAGAAATATTGGAGAGCAAGAACGCTAATGGCTTCGTTGCCAAGGCCCAGCCTTTGAAAACAACAACAACATATTAATGTGTATTTTGCCTTCTTAAAAACTAAATTTATATAATTGATCCAAGTTCTACATTTCAAAGTTTTCAGAATTTTATCAGACAGTTCAAATAATGTAAAAATATGAGAATTTTACTTTATGGCCAATAAATAGATTTACTTTAGTTAATCATACATGCTGTGGTCTAGGTGTAAAGTTTTAGCCTCAGATGCATAGGTTTGATTCCTGGTTGGGACAGTTTACAGGGTGATGATTTTTTATGGGGGAGGGTGATTTTTTCTCACCTGCATAACAAATGTCAGAAATCTATAAAAACCCGAATAGTTTTCAAACACTATCTGGCCATCATAATCATCCATATCATATTTGATTTCTTAGTATGTTTACAATATGTATAAATGAATGATATCTCTTGTCTTAAATATTCATGTTGTCCTAGTATTTATCTGATCACTCAACCAGGGAGACCCTTAGGGCCGCATGCAAATACATTAGTCTCTGATGAGCTGAGTTTTCCGTGAGCACGTGCAAAGTTCAAATTAGCAAGTTGCTGACTAGTCATGCATGAAAGTAGTTTTTTTCGTAATATTGGCAAGAAATTACCCAGAATTCTCAGTGATAAAACCACTTCCATTATTTTTGTCTGCTAGAGCAATGCATTTATGCTTGTGTCCCACAAATAAAACCGTATACGACGACGTCTGCATCGCGCGATATTACACCGATTCTCCTGTTCTTCCAGTTGAATTCTTTGGTAGACTATATCAAATTCCTCTTCTCCGCGTATACTGAAAACATGATCGAAGTCTTCAAGGTCTTGGATAAAGCAGCAAGGTTTCAAAGTACATCGGTTACCATCAGTTCCCATCGGGTTGCTCACAATTCGTTCTCTGCAAAGTCACCTCGCCAGGTAGCTTAGCAATTTCGATAATTATTATTGTCACATGAACAGACTTTTGAGTAAGCAAAAACATCTTTGGATGCAATTTTCTCAGCAGAGAACGACTTTTACGGTCTAACGCATTCATAGATACGACCCTTAATGCCCTTGTATAGCCTAAAAAGTATGATCCAGAGTTTAAAATATTTTCCTGAGAGGTAGAGTCCCAGTAAGGTCCAAGTGATTTGGCGCATGTAAAAGTAGCTACAAGGGAAGAAGTAAAACTATGGATAAGAAAGAAGAAAACTATAGTCAAATATTGTATTAAAAGTTTCCAGGTATAGGGCCATGTCCATAGCTGGTGTTTCTCCCAGATGTTTCACCCTCGACTACGGAAGTCATCTTCAGTGGCAAGTTCTTCTAGGTGGTTCTGGTGTTTCTCCCTTTACTACAGAAGGCATCTTTAGTGGCTAGTTCTGACCAGGCCTAATTTTAACAGAATTCCTGCTAAAATTATTGATCCTCTTACAGGGGTCTCAACATGAACACCACCTAGAAGAACTCACCACTGAAGATGCCCTCTGTAGTCAAGGGATAAATGTCTGGGAGAAACACCAATTATGGACCACGACCCTATAGCTTGGAATATTTTAATATACTTACTTACTTACTCACTGGCACTATCGAACCCGTAGGTTCATGGCCGCACGGACATAAGCTCTCCACACATCCCTATCCTGAGCTAATGCTTTCCAATCATTCCCTGTATAATCTACTTCCCTCAAATCATAGTTAATGTTATTCTCCCACCTCATTCTTGGTCTACCAACTGGGCGTTTTCCCTCTGGCTTTCCTACAAGAAGCTTCCAAGCAAGTCTTTCATTTCCCATACATGCAACATGTCCTGCCCAACGCAGTCTATGAGACTTAACTGTTCTTATTATATCTGGCTTCCTATAAAGACCATGTAGTTCATTGTTATGTAGTCTTCTCCATTCACCTGTCTGTTCATCTCTCTTTGGTCCAAAAATTTTCCTAAGTACTTTATTCTCAAATACTTGTAATCTCCTTTCCTCCCTTAAAGTAAGAGTCCATGTTTCGCACCCATATAATATAACTGGTAGAATAATAGTTTTATATATTTTCAGTTTAACGTTTTTTGAAAGGAGTTGGGACGTCAAGAGTTGCTATAATGCATAATAGCACGCATTTCCAGAATTGAGCCTATGTTTAATTTCTTTGTGCATCTCATTCCTATTTGTGATCATTGTTCCTAGGTATTTGAATTCAGCCACTTCCTCAAAATTTCCCTCATTTGTCATTAGCTGTCCATTTCCATCATATAATGAATTTCTACGTGTGACCATATATTTAGTTTTATTGATATTTACTTCCAGTCCTAATTTCTTAGTATTACTCAATAGTGTGTGCGTGTTGTTCTTTAGTATCTCCTCGCTATCGGCCATCAATACTACATCATCAGCATAAACTAACAGCTTATTTGTTGTATTCAGTTGTAAGCCTTCCTCATTCTCTAAAGATTTAATGGCATGCTCTAGTACAAAATTAAATAGTAGAGGAGATAGTGCATCTCCTTGCTTCAACCCATTCTGGATTTCAAAAGTGTCCGAAAACTGTTTGCCTACACGCACCCTACTCTTTTTGCCATAATAGCAATAAATTTATTTGTAAGTGTAATATTCGTCTGAAGAAGATTCAGTGATAAATATGATTTATCCATTATTGAGATGTATGAAATGAATAATAAAAACATTGAAAGATGCCGTACTGGCTTTATAATGTAATATAAAATTCCCAAATAAATGTCTTCTTAATAAAGAAGCTGCCATTTGCAAGATAGAAGCAAGGGTTTCATAGCATTTGGTGTGTGGGAATTGATGGCATATATAAGAGAAAAATTTGCATTTAGATTCGAACTCGCTCAGATAGCTCAGTCGGTAGTGCATTGGTCTAGAAAGCCAAAGGTCCTGGGTTCAAGTCCCAGTCTGAGTGTATAATTTTTCTCTTCAAATATGATTTATTCATCATTGAGATGTATGAAATGAATAATAAAAAAATACACTGTACCGAAACAGCTATTATGAATGCCAAGTAAAATAAATATTTATGAAAAACATATAAAATTTTGATAGTATAATTAGTAAATACATCATGGATTTTCATGAAGTAAACACTAAATCAATTGACTACATATATTACTCCTGGCACGACAGGCCTAGAAGGCCCTTAGCCTACCATCCAGCTGCTGGCCTCACATCCACATGTGTCAATCACAGAGGTGGATGATCATCAGGCAGTGTAGGGGTGACATGTGGTCAGCATGTCGAGTCCCCCAGCCGTTATAGCTGGTTTTCTCAACTTGGAGCCACTACTTATTGTAGCTACCCAAATGCCTCACGATGCTGGGTGGGCACCGGTCCCATACTGGCCGAAATACCATGAGAAAATTTTTTCCCCCATAGAGACTCGAACCAGCGCAAGTCCCATTGCTCTGTGCCAAGGCTTCCTGCCTTAACCACTAGGCTACGGCGCGGGACGATTACATATATTAGATGCCTAAAACAACAACACCTTTTAGAACCTAAAAATTCAAGATCAGGTAATGATTTATGAACAAACCAGGGAATTTTTCAAGCTCAGTTTTGTAGTCATCTGAACATGTGATGTCTTGTGCTCTATGTTGAAGAATTTCTTTCTGCTTTGCTAATGCAACTTCTTTGTTCTCCTTAGTACCAAAATACACCACAGTTAACACTCCAAGTATTAGGATGGCTCTTGTAAATACTCTCTGGTATGGGAATGTTGGCATAGGGCCATATTTGCTGAAACAAAATAAAACAAAAAAAAATGTATATGCAATCTCTTCAATTGAAAAATCTGTTGATACTAGCTCAATTTGAAACTGTGAACCTTGGAACTTAAAGCAAGTATGCAAACATTAGTCCACCAGTGTCAGAAGGAATTGAAAGTGAACCCCCCAAAATGAAGTTTGAATAACAAATGGACAGGTTAAAGTTAGAGAAGTGTAAATCATTTTCATCAGCAGAAAATTTTTAACTATTACAATGCATTGCAACAAATTCAATTCAAGTCTTTGTGTTAAATTTGTTAGCTGTGGTGGTCTAGTGGTTATGTCCTTGCCTCTAGTACCGAGGGTCAATAGATTTTTTTTAGGATCGAAACATCTAAGGAAATAGAAGATAATTATTACCTTCACCATTTACTATTCACAGATGATCAGGTGGTGATTTCTCAGGATCCAGATGATGCATCTTTCATGTTAAGGAAATTAGAGATAGAATACAAAAATGGGGATTACAGATAAACTATAATAAAATAGAATATATTTCATTGGATACAACAGATGAGCTAAAATGTAATTCAGGAAGAATAAGTAATGTTAAAAATTTTAAATATGTAGGATCTATTTGAGATAAAAATGATAATTCGACTACAAAAAAATGGAAAGAACAATAACTAATGGAAAAAGAATCATTGGTATGTTGAACTCAGTGCTTTGGAATAGAAATACACCAATACAGAATGAAGAAAACTATATTTCAAGTTCTGTTACAAAGCATTTTATTATATGGGTCCGAAACCTGGACAGTAAGTAGAAAACAAGCCAACAAGCTGTTAGCAGTAGAAATGGATTTTTGGAGGCAATCAACAAGAATTTCAAGAAGAGATAAGGTCAGAAACAGCACAATAAAAGAAATTATGCAAGTTAAAAAAAATAACATGTTGGAAAAAATAGAAGAAAAACGTTTGAAATAGTATGAACACCTCATAAGAATGGAAGAAGAGAGAATACCAAAGAAGATCATTAATTGGAGAGCAAATGGAAGAAGTTGAAGAGGTAGACCTAGGGAACATTGGATACACGGAGTGAGGATAAATATGGAAGCTAGATATTTGAGGGAATAAGATGCTTTAGACAGGAACCTCTGGCAACAAATCACTTTGGGTTGAAAGAGAAATATTGTATTGTGTAATGTTCCTAATAAAAGAAATCTAAAGAACAAGTCTTTCAGGTCCTGATTCTGGATTTTGCAGGCTCATAAAAAAACTTTAAGCCTATAAAAAGAGGCCTCTACTAAAACTGAACGGCCTTCATCATCATCCATGTAATACCTTAGTTGCCTACTAAATGTCTCATTGGGTTGGTATCTAACCACATGTCATTCATGACATCTGTACGGAAATAAGCATAACTTAATTTGTCTGGTTAAAAAATTTCCCACAAGGAAAGCACCCATGTCCCCATATTAGGACAATCATCATCATCATGTTAAATTTGGATCCAGTTGACCCACTAAAATGATAACATTACAACATAAGTAGCCTATGTCTGAATATATTACAGAATTATTTGCATTATGTTAATTCATGAAAAACAAAGAAAATATGACTTACATCACTCTAACTTTAAAACTCCATACATACAAATGTGTGATTTAAATAAAATAATGGCAACCATTCACTTTCAGCCAGTGCATAGGCACTATTTGGAGTTATTTAATTTAATGACATTCCTTAACAGGTAAGGTCATACATGTCACAATTCAAATCTGGGGATAAAAGCACCATAAAATTATTCCTTTTAGTAGTAAAGGCTGTCCTGCACCATAGCTGAGTGGTTAAGAAAAAAATTCCTCGGTGCAGAGCTATGGGACTTGTACTCATTCGAGTCTCCATGGGAGACATTTTTTCATGGAATTTTGGCCAGCATGGGATCAGTTTCCACCCAGCATCATGAGGAATTTGGGTAGCTACAATAAATAGTGGGTCCAGGTTGAGATAACCAGTTTTAATGGCTGGGGACCTGACATGCCTATCATTGTCACCCTTACACTGGCTGGATGATCGTCTATCTCAGGTCAAGGTCCTTCTAAATCTGTCATGCCATGGAGTGAGTAGTAAAGGACATGTTAATGAAAATTTGATAAGACCCATAATTTTATATGCAACCTATTGTTCAGAGGCTTTTTTCTTTTCTTTTTTTCAGGTTGGAGTTCTTTTATATGCTGTAAATATACAACATAGAACCCACAGCTTTAGTTCCCTTCCAAAGGAACCTATGCTCAGATTTTTTTCCTTGAAAAATTGTTGAACTCTGCATGCAAATCTTGGTACCAGAGGCAAGCATTGTAACTACCACCCCACCAAAATCTAGTTGGAGTTGTACATTATGTACACCATGGATGACAGGCCTAGAAGGTCCTAGTCCTACCAGCATCCTGCTGGCCTCACATTGACATTTGCCATTTACAGAGATGGAACATCATACAGCCAAAATAGGGGTAACATGGTCAGCATGTTGGTTCCCCCAGTTGTTACAACTGGAGCCACAACATTTGTAGCTATGCAAATTCCTCACAATATGGAGGCACTGGTCCCATACTGGTGGAAATGCCATTAGAAATTTTATTCCACTATGGATGCTCAAACCATCAGCTCTGTGTCAAGGAATGATGGATACCCTAAGACTCCTCAGCCACATTGCAGCACCTTTTAATTAACTAACTATTGCAATAAAAGTTTACATTTCAATTAGTTAAATAATGCTAAACTTTTTATTTGGTTTAATAATAAAGAATAACAGAGTATAATTGAAATCTAAACGTACAAAATTTGACAATACAGTACGAAGAGTCAATCTTGTAACGATAAGAAATTTCTAAACATTTTTTCTTAATAAAATGAGCATTGTCAAATTCCAAAATACCTTTTATTTTCCTTTTCGTCTGTTTCTTTCTCATCTGCTGTAATTTTTGTTTTAAATTTTTCTTTAGATGCATCTTTTCTTTTCGCTTGTTTACTTTTAGAATCCATCGTTTTTATAATCACGATAAATAATAGATATTATATGCTAAAATGCACAACATAACGCTGAAATCCACTTACATGGATCTACATACGTATATGATACGTAATATTTTCATATTATGTGTGAGTGTACCGGATATCATTGTCATAGAGTCAATTATCTGGTGGCATGTTTGAAAATATTACCAACAATCTCTAAAGAAGTGTTCGGGTGATTCGTTCTCTATGAATAATATCTATATCGGTTGTGATTGACAACACAACAATAAGCTCTAGGCCAATTGCCACTCACTCATTATCTCTCTCTCTCTCTCTCTCTCTCTCTCTCATTGTGCAACGATAGCATATTTATAGGATGGATTACAATATGTGTATTGGAAAATTTAGCTATGAAGTTGGCTGCACAATAGTTTAATATTATACCACCAGGATGCAGTGTTTTTATCTGATATTGTAGCACCTTTCTTCTTCGGGCGTCAGCCATTTTATTCAGTTATAAGAGGTAGGATAATAGGTATAGATTTTCTATTATTTGATTGAAAATTGTGTAAAATGTATCACTTTCAACAATTTTAAGTATGTTGACATTTATATTTGAGCTATCTTCATCATATATGTTTTTAGTTTTAGTTATTGTGGGCGAATAGTGTTTTAAGAGATGAAAATATTTGTGGTTGTTAAATATTTCATAGTGTTGAATAATATTCGTTGAGAGGTGTTGTAAGATTTCTTAGTTCGACATTTTAATGCCCTGTGCTTTTAAATGGTAGTTCATGAAATTTTGTATGTAATGTAACCTGATGTTTTTTAGAGGACATTTGTCCATGATAAAAGCTTTTAGATCCCATATAACATTGGAATTTTATGGTTATAGTTAACATTATTGTACCGTTAATATTTTGAAATTTGTTGTATGTTAATAATGGTACATTTCCATTAATTTAAAGATGATTTCGCTGTTATCTTAAAGTTGTCGATTCACTCATAAATTATTAATAATGTAAATCACTTAGTGACCATAAATTGGCTTCTGCATTCTTGCTCTGTTTACAAAGTAATATTAAGAGAGAGATAGATCAATAATTATACAGGGATTATACAGTATTGCATTCTTGCTCCAAACAAAAGAAATGGTCAATTATATTGTCTTTCAAATTCATTCTTGATTATAGGCCTATTAATGTCAGAATTGTGCTATTTATTCCAGTACTGTTGCTAATTATTGTCAGAGATTAACCATTAATCCCATTGAAAATACAGTAGTGCCATTAAACTAACTTGGAACCATGCTCAGCATTTTATTTTTTATTTTACGAGTAAAACAGAATGAGCTGGACAATTCTGACATTAATAGGCCTATAATCAGGAATGAATTTGAAAGATAATTTATTGACCATTCTTTTTGTTTGGAGAGCAAGAATGTAATATTATTGATCTATCTCTCTCTTAATATTACTTTGTAAACAGTTCATAGTGTTGAGTAATATTCATTGAGAGGTGTTGTAAGATTTCTTAGTTTGACATTTTAATGACCTGTGCTTTTAAATGGTAGGTAGTTCATGAAATTTTGCATGTAATGTAACCTGATGTTTTCTTAGAGGACATTTGTCCTTGATAAAAGTTTAGATCTCGTATAACATTGGAATTTTATGGTTATAGTTAACATAATTTTACCGTTATGGACTATACCTTACCACCAAAAAACTATAAACTAATTTAGTGTACACCAACTTACTCCTTATCCTAACAAAATAAGAAAGGAGTTCTGCAGTTTTCAATAAATTATGTTCTTAGAAAACATTGGTCTTGCTGGTAGCACAGGTAGTTCTGCCATCTTTTGACATATTCTTGCATATACGTATGTTTGTTCTATAGAACTTTGATATATTTTGAACATTCATTCTTCATTATGTGTATCCAGCTGCAGCTGATGACATAAATCCATTGCATACTTATGCTATAAGTTGCATTGGGGCTGCATTGATGCACATGCAGCTTATGTGGCATTTCTTAGTTCCAAGTTTATCCAATATGTCAAGCAAGGTTAACCCTTCTTACCCAGCAAGGTGAATACCCATGAGGTTAACTGGGTGCTAGCCAGGAGAAGGTTAGTCCAGCAGTAAGGCTGCTACTTCGAAGCTTCTGGACAAGCTTATAAAGAGAGATATATGAAAGACAGAATTGAACCCTTTGGCCTTTGAATACTCTTAATACCATCAGGATCAAAGAGGTCAGTCAAGGGAGACTGGATAAGAAAGCAAAAAAGAAATATATGGTACTAGAAAAGGAAGAAATACCAGATCGGTCTATAACCCACCAAGCTGACCAGTGATAATTAGTGGGTACTCCATCCCTTTTGATCATATTGCATAAACAATATGTTACCATTTATATATTAAATTTGGGAATTTTTAACATTATGAGGTTCAATTAATAATAATTAAATGAATCGTGATTTTTTCTTACCTCATACATCTATGTTTCTGTAAACACAGCACTGCAGTATCGGCGACACTTCGTCGTCATCGTCAGCTGTTTTCACGACTGTCGTGAAAACAGCTGACGATGACGACGAAGTGTCGCCGATACTGCAGTGCTGTGTTTACAGAAACATAGATGTATGAGGTAAGAAAAAATCACGATTCATTTAATTATTATTAATATGTTACCAGCTGCACCAGGAGACGGTAGGGATTGAACGTTGGGTTAGTATCCAGGTTGGTTCCTGTAAGCTTTCAATCTAGAAGGAATCAGAGGATCTCCTCTCTGTTAAAAACAATAACCATTTGGCAGCATTAAGAACTGTAAAAAAAGTTTTAAGAATCATTACAAGACATTAAAATAGCAGGAAATGTTAGTAGAAATGGAAAAAAGGAAATAGTGCAATATAGTCATGTGAATGTTGTATGGTATAATGAGTCATAAAGTATCGTTCAGCCAAAATTATGCATAACTGTGAAGGTTGTTCATTCTGATTTCACATATATGTGCTGCCATCTCCCGGAAATTTCTTCCTCAATGGAGGCTAGAATTAGTTCAAGTCTTGTAGTTCTGCACCAAAGGATATTTACTTAAACTGCTTGGCTATGGCATGGGAAATTAATATTAACACTTTGAGTCCTGCAGTGGTACTAGTACCACAGCATTTAAATGACACTGAAGCCGGAGAAAATTAAATCCCTCGGCATGCCTATGCCGGCAGATTTACAGGGATGTTTTTCTGGTTCAGAATAGCACCCCTGTACATCTGCCGGCACAGGCATGCCGAGGAATTTAATTTTTTCTGGCTTCAGTGTCATTTAAATGCCGTGGTACTAGTAAAGAACCATGCAAAAAAAAACTGTGAATTATGAATAGAGCAGGACTGCAAACTTATGGAAATAAGAGTTTGCCAAAAACTGTAGTTTCGGTATGAAAAACTTTCAAAATGGACAGAAATAACTCCTAACATTAAAATATTCCATCTAGTTATAGGTGGGCAATTGCTATGTGCAACTCAATTTGAGTCTCAATATCGATCGAGTTACTGTTCACTAAGAGAATTTTTGTACTATAAGCTGTCTTTTATCACAAATTCCTAAAATGTTACAAGTCAATGTATTGAACAAAAGAAAAATTATTTCTGAACTTACTCAACATAAAAAGATCTATTAATTAAATAAAAATAAAACGTAGTTTTATTTGATTTTCATATTTATTATATAATTCAGTGACAGCTGTTTCGGTACACTGTACATTTTATTTTTATTTAATTAATAAATATGGATTTTCATCAAGTAAACACCAACTCAATTGATTATAAAAAGATTTAATCAAGTACTTTAATGTTCACTCTTCTTCGATCTCTTGGAACTGTAGGCCTACTTTTCGCATCCGAAAATGTTATAGAAGTATATTAAATACGAGAATATAAAAATAAAATGTTACAAATTAGTAGGCCTATATTAAACACAATTTTTTTGAGCTTATCACAGATACTCATCATTGGACTGATTCCATTTAGCATAAAAATATGTAATTTTACCTAAGAACCACTAAAAAGACTTAATCTCATTTTCAAATTTTTTGGACTGAACCTCTTTTAGCATCAACCGATTCAAATTCAGTGCATAAAAATCCATTCCCTAGTTATGATGATCTTGGAAGATTTCTGGGCTGTAGGCCGTGGTCTCGATGCTTGAAGTTCCCCGACGTTTTGCCAGAGACAACCCTTGAGGATGCCAGATGCAGTCTCTGGCAAAACGTCGGGGAACTTCAAGCCTCGAGACCATGGCCTATAGCCCGAAAATCTTCTTAAAGATCATCATAGCAAGTCTGGCCGTGAAAGCCTAAGTCAATACATTTCCTAGTTATTTATTTTGAGAAAATTTTATATGCAAGGTTTTTTAAAACTTAATGTATAATAAAAGTTTTTATGCAGTGGAAAATATTAACAAATATAATTTGGCATAGTTACAAGACAGCATACCATTTAAAACAAATGTTACACAAAATTATTTGTTATATCTTTATTTCATCATAATATCCTTT
This sequence comes from Diploptera punctata, assembly GCA_030220185.1. Lineage (NCBI taxonomy): Eukaryota > Metazoa > Arthropoda > Insecta > Blattodea > Blaberidae > Diploptera > Diploptera punctata. Next base: position 1,587,937 of record JASPKZ010002697.1, on the reverse strand, counting down.
TGTTCCTAATTGGAGCAAAGGCATAATTAAGCTCTTCTATATCATACTACTTCTTGCCAAAGGCTTTGCCATTTTTCTACCTTTACCCATCACTTCCAACTGTTCTCCTTTGTCTTCTAACCTTCTTTGACATTCTTATTTGACTCTGGAGCATAGGGTCTTAATGAAGCTCCTCCCTTTGGTTCTACTTCTTGCCAAAATCTTTGCTGTTTTCTCACTTTCAACTATCCTCCTCCAAGTCGTCCTTGGTTTGCCATCCTTCCTTTCCATCCTTATTTGAAGGAAATAAAAACTTTACTCGTGGCTATTAGAAAGCAAGATGCAAAATGGGTTAAATGGTTCCAGGTGCACCATTAGAAACCGACTCCTTGTCTTAGGGAAGTGTACCTATACATTTGAAGTTTTTTTTTTCTACATATGAAATAAAAAAGTGAAGATCTAATTCAATTTTGAAGAATGCAATTGAGAGAGAGAGAGAGTGTGCATGCGTGCACAAGCAAGTGGTTAATAACTTGGCCTCCATCTCTGAGTCTCCCAAGTTTTGTAACTTTGTTGTGGTGACAGAATGAAGTTCTAGATGTTCTTAACAGTTCCAAAAATAGGTTTTTCTTCTTCAGGTTAATAGGGTATATTAACTGTTCTCACAATTTGGTAGTCCTATATCAAGTAGTATTTAGGAATCTGTTTAAAATTAATTCTGAATGATTTAAGATATCTGGGGGGAAAAAATGTTAAAACTAAATACACCCTTAATTAATGCAAATAATTAATAATGTTAGGTAATTAGAATCAAAGATACAATTTTTTGATTATGGTCTACCATACTTTTAATCCCTCTACAATTATCATCTTTGACAGTCAGTTGCTGACCTCACATTGGCATGTGTCCACACAAAGTTGGATCACCATTCAGCCAGTATAAGGTGACGTCAGAATGTTGGGTTCTCTAGCTATTATAGCTGATGTTCTTAACCTGGAGCTGCTACTTTTTTAGCTATCCAAATTCCTTATGATGCTGGGTGGACATTTTCATACAAGATTGAAATGCCATGAGAAAAAATCTTCTGTGTGGGAGCTCGAGCCAGTGTGCATCTTTTAGTTCTAAATCAAGGCAGATTGCCTTAGACCATTTAGCCATGATGCGAGTTGTTAGACTTGTTCAGATTATTAGCGTGTGTGTGTTCTAATGCCACCCTCTGCACTTTACTTGCTTTGGGTTCTGTGTTGGGTGGAATTTTTGTATTGTATACAGAGAGGAGTATAGGATGAGTGTATGTTTGTGTAGTGTAACGTGTGTTGTATGAGAGATGATTATGAAGAGAAGGGAGAAGGTGAAACCCATTGCTAGCATGTAGCGTATACCTATCGAAAAGTACTAAGGGGGCTGCCAGACTCAAAGTCCCCATCCAATGGACAAGTTGATATCAATAGTACCATATGCCTTCTCAACATATGTAGGCTCTTAATGTGGAGAGGTCTGCAATTTAATGCAGGAATCTGGTGTACAATTGAGGCCATGAGAACCATGGTGATATAAGTGACATTTTTTACAAAAATGAGATAAATGCATAAAATTGTAGTCATTTGGTTCTTTTACCTCGTGCCATAGAGATACAAGTACTTTCCATCACCTGCTGCCATCTAGAGAAGAATATGTTAACTACATAAGCCAGAAATGAGCTTTGCTTCAGGTTCATACTGATACAAGTGACAAGATGGATGCCATCAAAGAGAGCAATGATAATGCTGCTACTTTTTTTTCGAAGTGAACAGCAAAACAAAATTGTGAAGTTTCGAAACAAAATGTAACGCTTTACCTGGAGGATGTAGAAGACTGTGAGCCAGAAATTGACAGCCCAAATGATGCAGTAGGACGGCCTCTTCAATTCCCCAACACGCTAAGAACGCTGCATGATGGAGAGGTACCATTGAAAGCAGAAAAAATTATAAAGATCTGCTTACCCTGCTCAATTTCATTCCTCCAATACACCATGGCTTTTATCTTAACCTCAAAGCTTCTGCTTCTAACATCACTAACTCAGGAAGAGGTAGCGGAAGAGGACATGCACAAGGACGAGGACATGGGGTTCGAGGAAAGGGGCATGGGAGCTGTGAGAATATTGTTCCTGGAGAAGAATACTCAGATTCAGAGGAAATAAGTGATGAAAGTGATTAATCCTATCAGTGTTTATAGAGACAGAACTCTTATGTTTATTATTTTACTGTTGGCAGACTTACGTATTTCTGAGACACTGATCTTGAACTTGATACAGACTTATACTTATTTGTAATATATGTAACAAATGTATTCATGATCACATTTATTAATTGCATTTAAAAGTTACATTAGCACTAGGCTATAATGTATATCATATTGCAAATGCATACGTATTTAGAGTCATACTGATACAAGTGCCATTGATAACAATATCAGGACCATACTGGTACAAGTGACGTTTAATTTAGGCTGTATTGGATAAATTACATGCGTTATGTACCATATGTTCATTATAGGAAGTATTTTATATGTTTCACTTGAAAATAATAAAAGTTGTTTGATAAGTAAATTCAGTGAATTATTATTCTATTATAAAATTTCAGGTACTAATATCTCAACACTTGATTTATGCTACTTAGATCACTATGCTTCTCATGGCCTCAATTTAGCGATTAAAAATTTGGTGGGGTTGTGCAAGACTAGCTTTTTACTTATGCCATTTTTTAAATAATTTAAAGTATTACAATGTGTTAATGATACCATTTATCTTCGAGAAATTACCATCGTCAAAATATGTAAACGTATCATGAAATGAACTAGTGGAAATATGATTTTACGTTGTAACCGTAAGACTTGTTGAATTTTTCATAGAATAATAGTTATGAAGAAGTAATTTATTTTACGTATTAAATCACGTTTAAAATGCAAGGAACTTAAAAGCTAACCTAACCTAATTCAATTACTCTAACCTAGGTGAATTCCAGAGAACGTCCTTTTTATTATTTTATGCGGTTAAGTAAGTAAAAGATAAATTCGGACATAATTTGTTGAAACCACAGATATGCTTTTGCAGTGGGTTTATCGCTGGTCATTGGTGGTGTATCGCTGGTTAGAAGTAAGAACTGTTGTAACCTTTGTGGTCTTGACAGGAAATAGTCCCACTTTATTTTCATATTTAAGAGTAAAATAAAGATATAATTACTTCTTCGAAAGTAAATACGTTTAATATAATGTTTTATTAATATTTCTTGCAATTAGGTACTGTTAAAGTGGGTAAATAAAAAGCTGCTCTTCTCCCACCCGGCCAAAAATTCTACACCACCACCTCTCCTGGTCCCAAGATTGAAAGTTCTGCAATTAAATTAACAATTAAAATTTTCAACCCTGCTGGGTATCGAACTGGGGCCTGCTAATCAGGAAGCAGGCATGCTACCACCTGTGCCAGCACGGCGGATGGTTATTAGAGTAAAAATTCAAATCTGGGCATAAAAGAGCGGACAAATTTTGCTCGGATGTCCCTTTTTAGGCTTGAGATCCTTTCACATGATGTAAATTTAAAACACGAGGCCCTCAGTTTTAGTTCCTTTTTAAAGGAATCTATGCTCAGGATTTTTACATGCTGAAAAAACCATCTCTCTGTCCAGATTTGAACCTGCAAATCTTGGAATCAGAGTCGAAGATGGTAACCTGTAGTCCACCAGGGCTAATTGCAATGACATGAGAGAAATTAGTGACTTTGTATAAATTTTATTTTTGTTTATTTTTATTAAGATTAATTATTTATATTTTGCCAACTGAATATTGGTTTTCATTTTATGCAGAGTGATTCTAACTTTCTTTCGCAAGATTTGGTGTTGTAAGAGGGACTTAGTAGGTAAAAGTTTTGAAGAAGAACCCATGTCTGGAAATGTACAGTTATAATGCTAGTGATGTCAATCAAGATATCAGATTTCCTACTTCACAGTGACAACCCACATTTACAATTTGTGACATCTGAAGTTACCTGATGTAATGAACAGGTCCCAGACACTTGATTTTCTCCAGGAAGTTCTGATGCAGTTCTTGTGAGAAGTGTCATTGAACAATATTTAAAATATGTGGTTGTGCAAGAACACTTTTTACTTCCCATTTATCAAAATCTCGTTTGGACATGTAGGAAATTTGGATTGGTATGACCCAGATAAAGCAGGAGACTTGGTTTGATTTGTTTCATCATTGAAGCAGTAAAATAATACAATTCTGGATGTGAGTTCCTTATAAAAACTTTATCCACTATTCTCTACAACCCTGAAGTGTGTAATAAGACTTTTTTTAGGAATTAACTATGAGATCCATCCATAGTAATTCTGCTCAAAGGCAGGTCCTTCACTGCAGTCATAGCATTTTCATGCTATGCTCGCTGCTCTACTAGGGAATTGTAGGTGTGGTAGCTTCCCGTTGCTTTCCACACCGGTGAAGGATGATGATGATGGCCATATGATTTCGGGGACCGTTTGGGCCTTAAAGTTTTTCTGACATTTGTCTTACAGGTGAGGAAAAACCCCGATAAAAACCTCACCCAGAAAAACTGCCCTGACCGGGGATCGAACCCAGGCCCGCTGCATGACAAGGCAGCACACTACCTCGAGACCACAGCAGTGGACAACTATGAGATATTAAGTAAAATTGTATCACCTCACCACACATTTTTCTTCTTCTATAGATTGGTTTCGGGACCTTATTTGGTTCCATCATCAGTACTTTCACGACCGTTGCTATATCATCTTGAAGAGCTGCCTCCTGCTCCCTTCTGTTGGTAGACTGACGAATGTTGAAATCAAATTATTTTCCATGGGAATTTCAAAATTCCATTAATTTTTCCTTTTCATTTTTTTGAATGTAGATTTTTTCCAAACCATGAGCTCTTTAGGGTTTTCTACTTGTTTTTTTAATTTAAGCTTTCTTTCATTTTGACATTTTTGTGGCCATGCGTGGGCTGCTACTGCAGATTTTTCCACTTCTCAGAAATGTCAAGAATGGGGAAGTAGAAAAATCTGCAGCCCATGCATGATCAGAAAAACATCAAATCGAAAGAAAGGCTCAATTAATAAAACAGATAGAAAAACATAAAGAGTACTTTCACGACCGTTGCTATATCATCTTCAAGAGCTGCCTCCTGCTCCCTTCTGTTGGTAGACTGACGAATGTTGAAATCAAATTATTTTCCATGGGAATTTCAAAATTCCATTAATTTTTCCTTTTCATTTTTTTGAATGTAGCTTTTTTCCAAACCATGAGCTCTTTAGGGTTTTCTACTTGTTTTTTTAATTTAAGCTTTCTTTCATTTTGACATTTTTGTGGCCATGCATGGGCTGCTACTGCAGATTTTTCCACTTCTCAGAAATGTCAAGAATGGGGAAGTAGAAAAATCTGCAGCCCATGCATGGTCAGAAAAACATCAAATCGAAAGAAAGGCTCAATTAATAAAACAGATAGAAAAACATAAAGAGCTCATGGATTGGGAAAAAAATTGACATTAAAAGAAATGAAAAGGAGAAATTAATGAACTTTGAAATATCCGGGGAAAATGATTTGATTTTGAGGTTCTTCAGGGAGCAGGAGGTGGCTTTTCAAGACGACTTAGCAGTTGTGAAAGTACTGAGGATAAGGCCCTGAAACCAGTCTAAGTAGAAGAATATATGTTGAGGTGTTGCTTGAATGTGTAATAAAGAATTCTAGACTATTGTAGCACAAATGGACATATGCATGTTGCTATAGGTTACAAACTATTTTATTATTGATTATTTTCCTCCATTACATCTTTGATTACATCTCATTTTGCCAACATATTTTTCCTTTCATTGTATCATCTATCAAGTTATATCAGTATTACCAACTAAATCATTAAGTTTACATGACTTTTTGAGCTCATTATTTCAACAATCAGGCTACATCATTAACAGAGCTGTATTACCTTAATTAAGTTAGTTTTCTTTATGTTACTTTATGTGAAAGTTGCTTTAAGTTTTGAATCCTATTCTCCAATGGAATTTAAGAAAACATTGATAGCAACTGATCTACCATAACCAACAAATGAGCTAACATACTTAGAAGTTGGCAATCCTGTTCTAATAATTCATAACTATCTTTACACAATCCATAGTGTTTTTATGTAGACTTTTAGATCATTTCTATCTCAACTTTTTTTTTGCTATTTTTCAAACTTACTTCTGATAAAAAATTATGCAGGTCTCTAATCGCATTCCACAACAGTAATTCGTCTGGTTTTTTCTTTTCTTTTTGTAAATGTCCATCTGTGCTACATTCTGGAATTTTTAATCCTTCTTTATAATCAAAGATGTATTGCTATATTATTTATTATATTTGCTAAGAATTATCATTTTATATCATAATTTTTTTTAAGTAACATACTCATATTTGGGATGTAAGAATTTTCGGATGAAAGTATCTTTCTATATTCTGATGGTAGAAAATAAAAACATTATTTTGTTTATTTTATAACAGCATTCAGGTGTTATATATTCTGAAATATTGACTTTGTTATAGCAAAGTGGGGTAAATGATACCCCATACTGTTTTCAGATATTGATTTGGAGAATTCTCAGATGGAAATGGATTATACATGCATTTATGATTGCAAATGTGGTTTACAATGATGGATTGTGGTTCCAGCAAAATTGTGTCGTGCTGAAAGGTTTGTGAAGGCGCGGGGATTGAAACAGAAAACATAATTGTGTTATTAGCACCTTAATTACACCAGGCAGTTTCTTTCCTTTTAGGTGACAGACCAGTGTGAGAGAGAGAGCCTGCTCTGCACTAACCATGGTGTATCATAGGTCGGACAGCGGAGGTTCGAGCTCCGCAGATGCCGCTCCAAGGAGGCACTCCGAGTCCTCGCGGGGGTCTACCCGAGATGAGGAAGAGCATCCCAAGTCTAGAGACAGCAAGGAAGACTCCAAACATAGTAGCGATTATTCTAGAAGTAGTTCTCGTTATAAAGATGGGAGGTACTCTGATAGTTCACGGTCGAGGAATGGCAAAGATGATGGAAAATATGGCGATAGTTCAAGATATTCAAAAGATTCACGGTCTAGAGATGGTAGGGAAGAGGGGAAGTATCATGAGAGAATGAGGGAGGGGAAAGAGGAAGGTTCACGGCATAGGGATGGGAAGGATGAAGGGAAGTATTCTGAAGGTAGCTCTCGTCATGCTGACAGTACGAGGTATTCAGAGGGACCAAGGTACAGTTCTGGTAGTTCTAGATATGGCAGTAGTGATAATTGGTATTCTGAAAATTCACGGAACAAGGACGATTCTAAATATAGCAGTGGAGGAAGTTCAAGATACCATGGAGATGATAGTAGTGGAGGAGACGAAACAGAGGATTCAACAAGCAATGCTAAAGCAGAACAAGATAAGCTTAAAAATGTATTTCAGAATGACGGTAGCTTTTTAGAAATGTTTAAAAAAATGCAAGAAGCAACAAAAGTGACCTCAGAAGTTGCAGAACCTTCAACATCAGAACCAAGCACTTCTGAAATTGAGGTTCCCATTAAACAAGAGACTGTTCCTCGGCCAGCCCCAGCAGCTGTCCCAAGGAGACCCATAGCAGTTGGGATTGTTGGGAAAAGGCGTGGTGGTAGAGTTCTTCCTACAGGAATGGTAAAAAAGCAGAAAAAAGAGGAAGAAGAAGTAGAAACACCAAAAGATGCATGGTCATTGTATATGGCAGAAGTTCGTAAATATAAAGAAGCTTCATGTGAAGAAGAGGGAAAAACACGGCCTCTTGTTAAGTAAGGCATTAAAAAATAACAACTGACAACATTAATTTAAGCATAGCTTCCAATGTTAATTACTTCTGACATTTACAAGAAGTTATAAAAAGCTACTTAATATGTGCTAAATTAAGGCTATGCCAATCACATGCCATTATACATAGTTGCATAATTCATAAATAAGGAGCCAGTAATATTGCAGACTTTTTGTGGCAATTAAAAAATACTTAACCATTGTAAACGGCTTTGACCTATTCATCTGTGATGAAGTTTATTTTTTCACTTATTGCAATTTCATTTTTAAGTTTGCAGTTTTTTTGAAATCTCATTCTTATTCTTTATGGAATAACTTAACAATGATCTAGTTAATGAAACTATTATATTTAAAGAAAACATTACAAAGATAGTGCCAACATGTGAATAATTACATACAAAGTGTGTTTATACTGAAAGTCGTGTCTTTATTTTTCGAATATTTAGGAATAAATGGTGACAATTAAAGATAGCTAAGTGTATTCTTTTACAATTTCTTGAGTTAGTTTTGTAGTGCAGTAGTACTCCTCTCAGAAGCAATGGGACTTTTTCAGTTGTAAATATTTGTTGAACCTGACGAACATAAGTTAGTTTCTTGTGTATGTGATGATGTGAACTGTGACGTACAAATCATTATTCACCTGCCTCTGGATACTGTTACTCGGTGAGTATTACTCGAGAAATAGACCACATCCATCATTGTAACCAGAATGCGGCATGATTTGTCATTCTGCTAGTTTTACGTTTTTAATACATCTAAAATTCATGGGAAGTGACAGGAAAATATCAATAGAATACAAATATAAAATCAGACGTTTTACACCTCACCTCATAATATATGTTCTTACCTGACATGTTTTGAAGAACTTTTATCTTCATCAGTCAAACTTCAACTGTTGGAGTCATATTTTATGGTATGAGATGTGAAATTTCACAGTAATATTTGGTATTCTATTAAATCATTTTAAATTTACTGAAAGACGTCATTTACTACTTAGTAGAGAACCAGTTGATTGCAGAAAAACTCTAAACCACAACTGCAGTTTCACAACAAAACCATTATCTGGGTTCAAACCTTGTTTTTTCAATTAACAGCCATGGATTTTCAAATTTCATATAGATGTTATAGAAACAATAATAAATTGTGAAACTATAGTCGTGGTTCAGAGATTATTACAACTGAAAATATATAGGCCTAATAAAAGAAAATGGAATTTGGTTACTTATTATCCATAGGCCTATGGTAGATCAGATTTTTATTATAAGACAGATTCCAAAAAAGAAATGGTGAACTGTACATCAACTATATATATCTAGACTTTAAAAATACTTATTATTCAATTAAGGTGAATAAGTTGTCCTGTAAGAATTTGGAATTTCTAATAAGTTAGACTTATTCAAATATTACTAAATGGCAAGGAGTAGGATCAGGTTGGCAATTTACAGGTACACGAAATTCATAAGGAGGTGCACTATCTCTTCTGCTATTCAACTTTGTACTATTGCATGCATTCATATGTCTATAGAGGATAATGAGGATATACAATGGTATGATCAGTTGTTTGCATAATATGCTGACATATTAATAGCCAATTGTGAATTAATACTAAAATCCAAAATGTGTAATCTATTAAATAACACTAAGAAACTGAGCCTAGAAGTCAGTATCAATAAAACTAAATATGTGGTCACGCATATAAATTTGTTATCAAATGGGAATAGATAAATGAGGGAAATATTGAACAAGTGTGAGAATTCAAGTATCTAGGAACAATAATTACAAACAGGAATGAGGTACATAGACTAAACTCTGAGAAACACATTCTATTATGCATTACAGGGACTCTTGTTACCCCAACTAATCTCAAAAAAATATATATATAAATGGCAATTCTTCCACTTATGTGGAAGCGAAACATGATCTTTACTCTGAGAAAAGAAAAAAGGCAAATATTTGAGAACAAAGTGGTTAGTAAATGTTTGGACCAAAGATTAAAGTATCAATGTAAACAAAATAATGGTAATTATTTTTCTTTCTCATTTCAGTATTTTACAATTTTCTAAATTAACTGAAATATGGAATAATATAGTAATGTAATATTCACAATTTTTACCAACATGTGGACAAACTTTAATATGGATAAATCATATTTGAAGAGAAAAATTATACGCTCAAACTGGGGCTTGAACCCAGGACCTTTGGTTTTCTAGGCCAATACTCTACCGATTGAGCTACCTGAGCAAGTTCCAATCTAAATTCAAATTTTTCTCTTATCTCTTATATATGCATTAATTCCCATGCACCAAATGCTATGAAACCTTTACCTCTGTCTTGCAAATGGCGGCAGCTCTATTAAGAAGACATTTGTTAGGGAATTTTACATTACATTATAAAGCCAGTACGGCTTCTTTCGGTGTTTTTATTATTCATTTCATACATCTCAATGATGAATAAATTAATAACTTTATCATTATTATAATTTTACAACAAACAGGCAAGGGTAATGGTTAAACATCGTAATGGATATGAATAATATGTTTATTTTGTCAGTACGTATTTCATTATGTGGTTAGGAGGAAAGAATATGGTTATGGAACACTCGATCAAAATCATGCCAGGCTTTGAATGTGCATTCAGACAATGTTACTTAATTAATTTGAGGAGAAAAATATACATTCAGACTGGGGTTTGAACATAGGACCTTTGGCTTTCTTTGCCAATGCTCTGCCAACTGAGCTGCCTGAGCACTTCATTCTAAATGCAAATTTTCCTCTTATACACTTAATTCCCGAGCGCCAAATGCTATGAACCACAGCATGAACATTAGAAATGATGAAATGAATAACATTTCCCTTAAACATGTCTGGCCCTGCATTGAACAATGTGAATTGGTTTGGAGTAAGTTCATTTTCTCTTTGAAGGGGTGTAGGTTTTGTTGTTCATCAAAGGTATGAGGCAATCATTTGCTTATACCCCACTCCCGATTCTCAGTCGCATTACTTGCACACACATCCAAGGCCAGGCTAGTCTTTCTACCTTCAGTCATAATGATAAAAGAAAGGTTCGCCCTAATGGGCATTGATTGTACATTAGTCTTTGCTGTACAAGGATAATGAAAATATCTGAAACTACAACAAATTTTATAACTTTATCATCTATTCAATAGGAACATGTAGTCCTTACCTTCAGTCATAGAGCATTTCTAAAATTCCTTATCAATTGTCCAAGGCTTTTGAAAACTATGCTAAATGGGGAAAAAAGATTGTACCATGAGAATGCTACTATTAGTAGCACAAAAGATAATTTACAATCTTCACACAAATGCCAAGTTAAGGATCCCATATCACACTAACAGGTAGTACTGTTTGCTATGAGACATTAAAACATATTAAAGGGAATTCCATACTGTACCAACTCAATCTGATAGTAAAATACTTTCAGTTGAAAAAAAAAATGATTGTACAAAATCCTATAGCACATGAATTATGTGATGCCATTAATTATGCGATTAAATATGGTATTTGTATAAGGACTCTGTAAAACTATAAATTTGTCATTTAAGAAATTATTAATCTAATCATATTTTCTTAAAATAGTTTTAGTTCATTCGGTTCTTCCTGTAGTATTACTTTTTGGGAAAGTTGTGCTAAAATGTAGTCAAAATTGTAAACTGTAAGAATATTTATGTTGGTTGCAGAATTTGTGTGATAGTGCAATGCCTTCAGTTGCTGTGATGGCTTCAAAGAAGTTACCAGCTGATAATGAACTATCTACTGCTCCATTTGATCCAAGATTCCCAAATATGAATCAGACGAGGTAAAGTATCATGGCATAAGTAATTTATTAGGATTTTACAAGTAACATGGATATTGACGATTTTATTATTAATTTAACACTTTTCATAGAAGGATAAATTATATTTGAAGAGAAAAATTTTCGCCTAGACCGGGACTCGAACCCGGGACCCTTGGCTTTCCGGGCCAAGTACTCTACCAACTGAGCTACCGAGGCGAGTTACGATCTAGACGCAAATTTTTCTCTTATGTACGTTGATAATTCCCTCGCGCCAAATGCTTGAAACCATAGCTTCTATCTTTGCAAATGGCGGCTTCTTAGTTAAGAAGACATTTATTGGGAATTTAACACTACTTTATAGCCAGTAGGGCTTCTATTGACGATTTTATTATTAATTTAACACTTCTCATAGAAGGATAAATTATATTTGAAGAGAAAAATTTCTTCTTAACTAAGAAGCCGCCATTTGCAAAGATAGAAGCTATGGTTTCAAGCATTTGGTGCGAGGGAATTATCAACGTACATAAGAGAAAAATATGCGTCTAGATCGTAACTCGCCTCGGTAGCTCAGTTGGTAGAGCACTTGGCCCGGAAAGCCAAGGGTCCCGGGTTCGAGTCCCGGTCTAGGCGAAAAAAAAAATGTTCTCTTCAAATATAATTTATCCTTCTATGAGAAGTATTAAATTAATAATAAAATCGTCAATAGAAGCCCTACTGGCTATAAAGTAGTGTTAAATTCCCAATAAATGTCTTCTTAACTAAGAAGCCGCCATTTGCAAAGATAGAAGCTATGGTTTCAAGCATTTGGCGCGAGGGAATTATCAACGTACATAAGAGAAAAATTTGCGTCTAGATCGTAATTTGCCTCGGTAGCTCAGTTGGTAGAGCACTTGGCCCGGAAAGCCAAGGGTCCCGGGTTCGAGTCCCGGTCTAGGCGAAAATTTTTCTCTTCAAATATAACATGGATATTATTTATCTTTCCCTGGAGGGGTAGAAACTCTAATTCAAAAACATTTTACAAAACAATAAAATATAGATTTATAATTTCTGACTACAGTTCATGAGGTCGCGTGTTCGATTCCTGGTGGAACCATAGGAATTTTCCTTAAAGGGAATTATTCCTGTGGTTGTCCATGGTCTGGAATTTAGGTTAAGTTGAAGTTAAAGACTCTCTTGGCACTTCATTACCATTAATCACCCATCTTATCGGGATAATATAATTCCATCTTCCAGGTGCCCCAACATAAGAAATGGATTACAGTTTCGCCAATGCCAGGGGAGAGAACCAGAAATGTCATAAATGACAACTTGATGGCATTGGACAAAAAAAAATGTTTGTGTGTATGTATAATTACATTAGAATTAATGGCTCTTTATAGACTTCTGACAGATTCTTATTGGGTATAGGAGGTGATGTCACTTTCTTTTTGTTACTGTGCATCCAGCATTCCTGCCACTATCTGCTTTCATTATCATATATCACCTATCTTGGTGACTACTCATGTGATGGAAAATAATTTATGAACCCATAATTGCCACCCAGGAAGTAGGCATGCTACTACCTGAGCTATTGTAGTGGGCAAGACAAACTACAGTACATTGAACTTAATAGAATTAACACAAAAAAATTGAAGACCTCTTAGAAGAATTACGCATGGAACCTTTAGAAAACAAAATTTCTGATTACAAGTCAAGACGGATGCAACATGTTCATTGAATGGAAGATCATAGGATACCCAAACGAATGTTAAGCTGTCAACCTGCAGGAAGAAGAATACCATGATGTTTGCTCAAAAGACTTTTGGATGGTGTTTCTCTTGAGGCCGAAACAGGTCAACAAATAGCCTAAATTGTGAATGTAATAGGATGATGATGATGAGAATTAACTCTATGATGTTGTTATTATCATTATTACATTTTTAAAAATTATCAAATCGACTGCGGTGGACTAGTGGTTATGCTCCTTGCCTCTGGTCCCGAAGGTTGCGGGTTCGAACCCAGCCGGGGTTGATGGATTTTTTTAGGATGGAAAAATCCAAGGAGCAAGTCCTCCGGGAGGGACTTTAAGCCATGGGTCCCAAGTCTGAAGATTTTCAGGCTCGTAAAAGATCCTTAAGCCTGAATGAAAATGCCTCTAAACAAAATTTACCAAATTTTCCTGTCCTAGTACTACCTTGGTTTCCTAGATGACAGTATGAGGCGGAACGCTGATCATGGACCACTCAAATGACATCTATACGAAAACAAGTGTAACTAAATTAGTATGGTTCAAATTCTTCCCTGTAGGGGGAGAGCGCCTAAATCTCTGTTAAGGGAAACATGGGCTTACAAGATTACAAGAAGATCACTTCACCTCAAACTCCTATGTAGACTGGTTTCAGAACCTTATTGACTCCATCTTCAATAATTTCACAACCATTGTTCTGTTGTATTTAATGCACTGCTACTTACTCCATCTTACCAACAGATGGAGTAAAAATAGTTGTTCAATACGGCAGAACAACAGTCAAGTTGGGGACCTATAAAATGCCTATGAAAGTTCTTTAAATTACCTAAAGATATCCTACAAAAGACATAAAAGATGGAAAAGGGATGTAGAAGGTGTTGCAGTTGCTGACAAGTAGATAAAGACAACCTCGCTGCCTTCACCCTCTGCTCAAGGTAATTTTCACAAAGTGGCAACTTCTTAGAAGATTTGAAGTCGAAATACAATAGTTCCGGCGGTTGGTAGGTTGTGGTTAAAAAATAATGGAATATTTTGTGAGGGTTCAATAGTTTCTCATGGAATGTGAAAAGTGTTTAGAAGGTTAAACTATTCAGTATTTTTAAAAGGAGTTAGAATTGAAATTAGACTGCATCTACTTGAATTATACAAATGGTATAAATATAGACAAAAGAAAGTAAAGATGCAAAAAAAACCATTAAGACCTAAAAAAAAAAGGATCGAGGAGCCAAAAAACGTTGAAAAAGGATAAATAAAACCCACCATTTTCTAGCCTACAATGACCCAAAATTGTATATATATAATACAGTAAAACTTGTTCAATCCAGAACATGAATAATGCGGAAATCTGTCCAATGTAAACAAATTTATTGATCCTGGTGAAATAATAATAATTTTACGTACATTTATTTTGCATTAAATGGAATCTGTCCAATGCGGAAACAAAAGGATATTTCTACACAGTTTATGAAAAAAGAAATTTATAAAACGGAAAGACAGAGAAATAAATTAGTTTCCACTTCATTGAATTTCTGTTAGGCCAAAAAAAAAAAAAAAAGGAAATATTCCTGCTGCCAGATGAATTACAGATTCTACCGGTACCTGAAATTTTATTTCGGCCTCACCCGTTATGCGAAATACGGATACCTGTCTGACAAATAACCATTGCACTGTAAAATCTTACATTAGTTTGTTCTTTCAGATGTAGCATTCTGAATTTATGGAATAAAGATAGCCAAAGCGTATGTATTATTGTCATTAAACAAAAAAGTGAAAGTGATTGAAGATAAATCTTCAAATTTCTGGACCGATGCTCCAAAGTCAAGCACTAGCTGTTGCTAAATCCCTATGGAATAACAATTTCAAGGCATCTTCAGTTGGCTGGACAGTTTTAAAAGATGACCAATGTAGTGTGGAAGGAGATTTGCAGGAAATCAAATGGTGTGGAGGAAAATGTAGTTAGCAGAAACTGAAACTGCATACTGTTATTTCAGGATACGTGCCTAAGATACATTTTTAACGCTGATGAAATGGACTCTTTCGAGCATTACCGTCGAAGTCGTTCATACATACTATACTTCACTTTTTTATAATGCGGTATTTTGTCTAATGTGGAAAACAAAATTGATCCCATGCGAATTTGCTTTGAGCAAGTTGTACTATATTATATTGTTTATTTTTTCTTTCACTCACCTCATACTTCATAACTCCTCGCAGACCCAGGTTTCGTTACATCATTTGTGACATTCTCAATGCTGTGTCACGTTCACAACTGACGTCCAACGGCCTTCTATCCTGCAGACTGACCTCCGTGCCATCAATTTATCAAATTAATTGTAATGATTGTGAAAAGATATACATAGGAAAAACAAAAAAGGAATCTAAATACAAGATTAAAGGAACACCTCAGAAATGTTAAAAATGGAGAAACGGAAAAATCTGCAATAGCTGCACATGCCTGGTCAGAAAAACATGGAATAGAAACCCAAAACAAAATTACTTAAACAATTGGAAAAATCGAAGGAACTCAAATTTGGTAAAAAATTTACAAATACAAGAATGAAAACACAACTATGAATTTTGAAATACCCGGTTATAAGGAGAGGGGATTGATTTGGAAGTTCGTCAGTCAGTCATCAGATGGCACGGAGGTCAGTTTGCAGGATAGAAGTCCGTTGGACGTCAGTTGTGAACATGACACAGCATTGAGAATGTCACAAATGATGTGACGAAACCTGGGTCTGCGAGGAGTTATGAAGTATGAGGTGAGTGAAAGAAAAAATAAACAATATTAAAAAACCTCATAGTGTTATTTCCTATCTACATAACTTAATAATTGTATTGTATTATGTTAGGCCTCGTCTTCAGACTTAAAATAAAAAAGAGGAGTTTTCTTCAACTTCTCAGCTCTAGTCATGAAATTACTAAAGATGGAACCAATGAAGTTCTGAAAACAGTCTAGATAGGAAACTTCAATGAGGTGGGATGATTAAAAATGTTTTTCTTAAATTAAAAAATCAAACTATAATAGTTGTTTTGTTTATGTTTCAGGTATTGTTGGCAGAGTTATGTGGACTACTACCGATGCCAGAAGTTGAAAGGTGAAGGTTATGAACCATGTGAATATTTCCGTAAATGTTTTGAATCACTGTGTCCATATGCTTGGGTAGAGAAATGGGACGCTCAGCGTGAAGAAAATCGATTCCCAGGAAAAATTTAAAAGTGTGTTGGTACCTGGAATATGTGACTTGCAAATAGTTTGAGACACTTTAGTAATATTTGATGGCAAAGCCATTTAAGTAGTGATTAAAAGTTGGAAAGTAAAATTGTTTCTGTTTGATTTACATAGTTGGGTATATCCACTTTTATATTTTGTCAACCACCAACACGTAAGAAAATTTAATTTGAAATATTTCAATTGTAATATAATTTATTTCACCCAATATGTGTAAACTGTATAAATGGATATCCACATTTATCTTTAATTAAATTTTCTGGTAGAAATGGAACAAAATTAATTATATATGCCAATATAGTCAAACCTTGTTATAACAATACAGGGCGGAAGTAATATAAGAGCACAGGTTTTAAATTAAATTCCTTGTCACAATATCAAATTATATTTAAGAAAAAAACTATCACCTCACCTCATTTCCTTCTTATTAGACAGGTTTTGGAACCTAACTAGGTTCCATCCTTGGTACTTTCATGACTGTTATGTCATCTTGAAGAATCCCTGCCTGCTCCTTCTGTTGGTAGACCAAAGAACCTCCAAATCAAATCATTTTCCCCAGGAATTTCAAAATTCATTAATTTCTCCTTTTCAAAATAATAATATTATTTGTATATTTGGATTTGTTATATCTTTTCTTTTATGGAGTAGATCTGCAGTTCTTCACGGATATCCTCGTTTCTTATCTGGTCCATTCTAGTGCAGCCTTTTACTCTTCTTAAAAATTCATCTCGGCTGCTTGGATTTTACTTTCTTGTTTGGTAGTGGTAATCCAAGATTCACTCCCATACAAAAAGACAGGGACAGCCATTGTTTTATAAAATTTTAATTTTGTTTGTTTATGGGCTTATTATTCAATGTAGAACATGTAGAAAGAATGGAAGAAAGTAGATTACCAAATAAAATCTTCCATTATTTTCCAAGAGGAAGAAGAGATGTCGGACGTCCTCGGAAGAGATGGTCTTAGATCTATTAGTGAAGACGGAACAGGCAACTCTTGCCTAAACCAGGAAGTGAAGAAGTATATTTGGAGTTTAGAGACTTGGGTTCAAATCCTGACTCAAGCATTCATTTTTCTTTTCATATCATATTTGCCTTCATTGACAAAGTCAAAAATATAGTTATAACATCTAAATATACAGGCTTTACTGCTATAAAGTAAATATTCCCTTTACAAATTATATGTTGGCCACTAGATGTCAGTTGGAACGACTTCCGCTACCTCTTGTGTGAATTGAGAATACACGTATATAAGAAAAATGTATATTTAATTTTAGGAAGTTATATTTTGAGGTTATTTTAATTATATTTTTTTGTCTGGACATCTTACCTTAATATTACAAGAACAAATCAACATTAATATTGAGGTAAGATGTCCAGACAAAAAATAATATAAGAAAAATGTATGTTTGTGTTGAAATACTTGAGTAGCTCAGTTTGTTAGAGCGCTAAACATACAGAGTTTAGAGACTCGGGTTCAAATCCCGACTCAAGCATTCATTTTTCTTTTCATAGCATATATATATATATATATATATATATATATATATATGGATATTAACTAACTGACAGAAACATCTTACTAATAGTATTTTTTTAAGGGTTAATAATTTATTGTTTATTTTTTATTATTTCACTCACCTCATACTTCATAATTCATAGCAGACCCAGGGTTTCTTCACATCTTTTGTGACATTCTCAATGCTGTGTCACGTTCACAACTGACGTCCAACGGCCTTCTATCCTGCAGACTGACCTCCATGCCATCTGGTGGCCGACCGAAGAATTTCCAAATCAGTCCTCTCTCCTTATAACCGGGTATTTCAAAATTCATAGTTGTATTTTCATTCTTGCATATGTAAATTTTTTCCCAAATTGTGACTTCCTTCGGTTTTTCCAATTGTTTAAGTAATTTTGTTTTGGTTTCTATTCTATGTTTTTCTGACCAGGCATGTGCAGCTATTGCAGATTTTTCAGTTTCTCCATTTTTAACATTTCTGAGATGTTCTTTTAATCTTGTATTTAGATTCCTTTTTGTTTTTCCTATGTATATCTTTTCACAATCTTTACAATTAATTTGATAAATTCCCGATTTTTTGCGGTCTTCAATCTTTTCATTTTTTGTTGGTTTTTATTAAATTACCTAAGTTGTAATCATTTTTCGGTGCTAATTTAATGTTGAATTTGTTGAAAATTTTTTGAAACTTGTCAAATACTAAAGGATGGTATGTGAACTTCTTGAATTTTTTGCCTATATTTTTATCTGTCTGAAGAGTACTTTCATTAATGATTTTTTGTTCTTTGAATTTATTTATTTTCTTGTGTATCATCTTCTCTTGAAAACCATTATCCTTCGCAATTTTTATGATGTGTCCTTTTTCTTTGCTCATGTTTGCAAATGTTTAGAAAAGAATAGCACTCCAAAATTTGTCCGGAAAATGGTTAAAAACAATAACCAACACCAAAAAATTTTAGAAAGGAAAACTCTCAATTTGGAAAAAATCAAACATTACACAACTATAAGTAAATTAGATGTAGAACTGTACTTTTTACATCTAAAATTAACCAGCAGTTTAGGGCAAATAGTTTGGGATAACCTAGAAAAAAACTTCTACAACCAATTGAACCTCAAAATGAAGAAAAAAATTGATGCACAAAAGAAAAAGTTTACAAGAATGAGAATACAACTAGGAAGAACTAAAAAGAAGGAAAGCATGGGGAAATACAGTTGGTTGGAGGCATATTTTGAATTGACCTTCTGAAAGGAGGACACAATAAGAGAAAAATATACGCCTAGTCTGGGGTTATATTATTAATTATTTATATTATTATTACCTTTTTTTATTTTGTTTAGTTGTTTCTTAACTAACCTATACTTCTTAACTCCCAAGCAGACTAGAGTCTGCTTGAGAGTTAAGAAGTATGAGGTGAGTAAGAAACAACTAAACAAAATTAAAATAAACCTTATAGTGTTATTTCCTACCTATATAACTTGTTATTACCTGTGTATTGCAGTCTTCTTAAATTTTGGTTAAAAGCTTTACAATCTGAAGGCATTTTGGGTTCAGTATTCAGCAGAAGGTTTTGATCTACTTGACAATAGAACTGAATTTTCGAAAGACCTTCTTATTTTAAAGATTTTAGCTAAGTTGAGGAATACTACATTTTTTAAGAGAAAAATTAATGCCAAAACTGGTATTTAAACCCAAGATCACTAGTTCTAAGTATTAGTGCATTGACCATTATGCTCTCTGGGCATCAGTCTTTAGATGGAAAATTTTCTCTCTCAAATAATCCTTTGCACATGCAGCAGTGAGCCATCATTTGTAATGCAACATGGCGGTTCCAATTCAGGAAGATATTGATAGGATTTAATACTACTATTATATGATAATATTTGATGTTTTAAGTAAATTTTAAAGGCTTAGAGCAATAACATGATAAGCCACATATTGTTCTTTTTGAGATAACAAAGATTTTAATGTTTCAAAAAATTATAAATACTAATTGGGCAGTATTGTTGTTCATACATTGTGTGTGTATATGTTTTAACTCATCACTGGCGCACTTACAAATGATTTTATGGATATTTCAATACATTTATTTGCTATCATTGTAATAAATGACATTTCTTAACAGAATGTGGCTTATCATGTTACTGCCCTAAGCCCTTCGTTTATACATTCATACTGATAAATTCAGTTTTTAAGAGAAAAAATTGTGCCCAAACTGGAATTTGAATCCAAGATCTCTAGTTCTATGTGTGGTCATTGAGGGCTGCAGATTCAAATCTGATTAGGATCGATTGATTTTTTAGGATGGAACAAGTCCTCTGGGGGGGGGATTTAAGCCGTGGGTCCTGAGCCTGGATGTTTTCAGTCTCAAAAGAACCTTAAGCCTGAAAAAAGAGGCCTCTAAGCAAAATTTACCGACCTTCATCATCCAGTTAATACCTTAGTTACTGACTAGATGTCTCATGTGGTCAGTGTACTAACCATATGGAAATATCAATTAACAAAACTAAAATTATGGCATTTCATGGGAAGGACCCCATACAAAGTAAAATCTGTCTCCAGAATAAAATTTTAGAGAGATCTAATCAATTTAAATATTTTGGATATTATCTCTCTATCTGGGGTGAAAAGGATTTCCCTGAAAAAATTACTAGTTATAATAGAAGTTTGGGAATTATTAATCAAGTTATGAAACAATCCCTTGTACAAAAAAACACCCGATTACGTTTATATAACACTTTGGCTAGACCAGTGTTGACCTATGGTAGTGAAGCATGGACACTAAAAAGACAACATGAAAGCAGAATAACGGCTTGTGAAATGAAATTCGTGCGCAGAACAGCGGGTTACACCAGATGGGATCAGAAAAGGAACACCGATATCTTAAAAGAATTGAAGACTACGCCAATTTTGGAAATATGTTAAACAGTACCAACTAAATTGGAAACACCATCTTGAAAGAATGAGTTCAAATCAGATCCCCAAAGCTGTTTATAATTATATACCAAGAGGACGAAGATCTCTGAGCCGTCCTATGAAACGCTGGAGGGAAAATTTTCTATAGGATCGTAACAGGTCTTGGCCTAATACTTGGAAGGAAGAAGAAGAAGAAGACTAACCATATGCCATTCAAGACATCTGTAGAGAAATAAGCATAACTAAGAAATTGTCCTGGTCACCGCAGTGGAATGAACGGGGATAGTAATAGTAGTATATATTTGTAATCTAAAGACTACAAGTGCCTATATTACTTCCAACCTGTATTTGCAGGCTCTTACAGCTTGTATTGTTATCTTAATCTTTACGAGTTTGAATCTTGGACCAAAGTGTCCATGTATCTTGATCATTTCATGTCTCCCTCTCCTCCACTTCATGCCAATGCCAATCTATTTTCCTTCACATCCCTTATAACTAGCTCCTGTTCTCAGCTGAAATCTTGGTCTCTTCCCTTTTATTCAATATTCTAGTATCTAAGTAGCCTCACGATATCCATCCTTTCTACATGGCCATGCCATATTATTCAGTCTTTTATTTCATCCCATACACTATCCAGATTCAAGTTTCCCGCCACCCAACCATAACATTTTTCGCTCATTCTTGTAACTGTTCAAATTCACCATGTAATTGAAATTGTAGTACAGTAGCTAATAAAACTAAAGGGAAAATGGATCTTAGATAACTCAAAGGAAGAGTGCCAGCATGCAATTTTGGAGTTTAAATTCCGATTCAGGCATATATTTTTCTTTTGTTGTGATATTTTAAATTTAACATTTTACATTACTGGATATTATTATTTTGAAAAGAAAAATCAGTAATTAACTGTAATCGCTGACGATGGGGCTCACAAGCCTTGAAACATATGTTCGACAAAAAAAAAACCATAAGTGGTAAGAATGTGACTATAAAGTTTTTTTTTAGTCTAGAGATATCTTACCTCAATTTAATGTTGATTTGTTCTCGAACATGTTTTGATATATTCTTCTATATCATCGTCAGACTGTAATAGTCTATCAAAGCTGATGATATAGAAGATATATCGAAACATGTTTGAGAACAAATCAACATTAAATTAAGGTAAGATATCTCAAAAAAAAAAATTGATGAAAAGGACCTCAAATAAATAATAAGTAATGTATAGACTAAATGTCTTAATCAAAATATTAAGCTTTACTGCTTAAAAAGATAGTGTAAAATTCTCATTAAAAATACTTCAATAAAAGCCGGCCGTCGGCCATTAGTAGTGATGTCTATCTGCCTTTGGACGATTTGAGAATTGTGTATGAATAAAGAAATGTTAACGTTCGTATCATAGCTTGAATAGTGTAATGGATACCATACTTGTACGTAGAACGAGAGGTCCAGGGTTCAAGCGTTAATTTTTTTTTCGAAATACTTTTTTCTCTTTAGTTATATTAACTATTGCATGTAGGTGCCAATGAGAAGAATGCAACTGAGGAGTGAGAGACTAGGGAAGGAAGTATCATTTTACAGCACAATGTGTATGAATTATATTAGCTGTGACTTACCTGGGTATCAAGTGTGTTGAGATTTGGAAGTTACTCACCTGACGAGTGATGCAGGGTGAGTTAAGTGCCATACTAGATGTTTTATTATAAATTTAACATTTCTCACAGAAGGACAAATCATATTTTTGAAAATACAATAGGAAGTAACATTATGAGATTTTACTTAATATATCAATGGTAAAGAGAAAATTTTTTGCCTGAACCGGGAATCGAACCCCGAACCTCTAGCTTTCCGTGCTAATGCTCTGACCACTGAGCTAATCCAGGCTTCATTCCCATTCAAGCAGAAATCCTTCCTTTACTTTACTCTACTTGTCCCACATTCAATTGCAATGAATCATCATTCACAAATACACAATGAATAGGATTAGCTCAGTGGTCAGAGCATTAGCACGGAAAGCTACAGGTTCGGGGTTCGATTCCCAGTTCAGGCAAAAATTTTTCTCTTTACCATTGATTTACAATAATTTAATTGTGTTCATTAATTTACTTATTTCTATCATAGTAATAGCTTTAGCTTCTCAATATTAATTTAATTTACTTAATAAGTTTGTTAAATTTATATATCAAATTTGGGAATTTTTAACATTATAAGGTTCACTTCATAAGAATTAAATGAACCGTGATTTCTTCTTATTACCCGTGTAAGGAGTAAGCGCAGTTGTTGACGGAGGGCACTGCAGTCGTGTTTATGCAGGAATAGACCACGTGACACTGCTATCTACGAGTGCAAAGGGACGTGGGACGCTGACAGTGTACACTGCCTTATATGACGTCACGTGTACCAACAACAGAGTTTCCTGATTCTTCCGCCTGCAGAGATACTTTGAATGAGTAATACCTCATACTTCTATGTTTTTTTTAACACAGCACTGCAGTATCAGCAACCCATTGTCGCCATCTTCAGCTGTTTTCACGACTCAATTTTTTCTTTTGTCGGTAATTATCCAAACTGCCATCTGGTGTTCTTTTGAAGGTATTATTTTCTAAACTGCCATCTGGTGTTCTTTTGAATGAATCATTTTCTAAACTGCTATCGGTTGTATTTTTTAAGAACTTTGTAATCAAGCTCTTTTGAAACATCTATCCAATCCTTTGGATTTAACAGTTTGGGAAAAAATATATATTCAAAAAAACCATACCAGAACCATGAACTTTGAGATTCCAGACGAACCGAGCTTGATTACAAAGTTCTTCAAAAAATACAACAGATGGCAGTTCAGAAAATGATTCATTCAAAAGAACACCAGATGGCAGTTTAGAAAATAATTCCTTCAAAAGAACACCAGATGGCAGTTTGGATAATTACCGGCAAAAGAAAAAATTGAAAGTCGTGAAAACAGCTGAAGATGGCGATAATGGGTCGCTGATACTGTAGTGCTGTGTTTAAAAAAACATAGAAGTATGAGGTAAGAAGAAATCACGATTCATTTAATTCTTATTAATAAGTTTGGTCTGTATTCTTCATACCTCATATGTTTGCTCCATTTTCAGTTGTTACAGACTAATTTTACCCAAGTTGTCGGCCCTGGATCTTGACTCCTGCTCCCTCTTTCTTTGGTCCAAAGAACTTGCTAATTAGGTTTTTCTACCCAGGAATTTCAAAATTCATGAGGTGAATTTTATTATTTGCATTATCTGGAATTGGAGTCTACAACAATTTTGCACACTTGTAACTCATAACACTTTTATGGTGAAATTAAATGTTTCTTACCTTTCCTTATATAAATCTAAATAGATCACAATTTCACGGCTAAAAGATTTATATGAGGAGAGGTAGGAGACATTTAGGGTCGTATGTTAGAACATTATTCTCTACTCAAATTACTTCCAATCACTAGTGAGCTGATTCACCGTGAGCAATTGCTGAGAACGAATTAACGGCCGACTTATCAGTCATGCACGAGAGTCGACGTTTTCGTAATATTGGCAACGAATTACCCAGAATTCTCAGCGATAAAACCACTTCCGTTATTTTTGTCTGCTATAGAGGAATGCATTTATGCTTGCATCCCGCAAATAATACCGTATACAAACACGTCTGCGACACGCAATATTATGCCGATTCTCCTGTTCTTCCAGTTGAATTCTTTGGTAGACTCTATCAAATTCCTCTTCTCCGTGTATACCGAAAACATGATCGAAGTCTTCAAGGTCCGACATCTTGGATAAATGTTGGATAAAGCAGCAAAGTACATCGATTACCATCGGTTCCCTTCGGGATTTTAATTTGAGTTGCTCATTTAAGCTACCTCCGCAGGTAGCTTACAAATTTAACCAATTATTATCGCATGAACAGATTTCTGAGTAAGCAAAATCGTATTAGCATACAACTTGCTCAGCAGAGAAGGCATTTTACTGTCTAATGCGTCCAAACATGCGACCCTTAATTTCACCATAAATTAAACCTCATAGTGATTAATTCCTATAAAAGTTAAATCATAGCACTTTCCTTTATTTATTTTTATTTTCATATGAAATGTAAGGAAGATATATTTTTAGTGACTTGTCTGTTTATACCCATTATCTGAGTCTCTAAATGCTGCTAATTTTTATGGTAAACTTATTGACGTGTTAGCACAAGATGACTTGCGTTTTTGAGACGTGCTTACTGGAAAATAACTTACAATGATAACTTCATTTTTAAAGCTTTTAGTTTACACAAAATATAGTTTTGCCTTAGTCGCTAACTTGTGGGTGCATTCTGCAAATCATTCAACTTCAAATTATGTTTCATTATCCACCCATCCATAGGAATTCTGCCTGAAGGCAGGTCTATCACTTCAGTCATAGCATTTTCATGCTATGCTTTGCAGCTTTACTAGGGAATTATAGGTGTGATAGCTTTCCACACCAGTGAAGGATGATGATGATGGCGGCCAGATGATTTTTGGGAACTGTTGGGCCTTAAGCTTCCTGTCCTGACCGGGAATCGAACCCAGGCCTGCTGTGTGACAAGGCAACATGTTATCTTGAGACCACAGTGGTGGACATGTTTCATTATAACAGGTAATAATTAAAACAGATTGAAGAAGTGACATTTCCTCTTCTTTCTCTTTTTTATTATTTTCTTATTTTTTCCTTTTCTTTATCTTCTTTTCCCTTTTTCTTCATCTTAATTACCCCAACAGCCATATCGGAGCTTCCACCTCCTTAATGGATCTCTTCCTGACATTTCTATAATGAGTTTCCAGTTCTGTATTACGCCTTTAACTAAATCCTGACATGTTCATTCTCCATCTGTTTTGAGGTCTAACTCTAGTTTTAGAACTTGAGGATAAGTAGAAAATATTTGTCTCGCTTTTCTACCAATACTCTTTCTGACTAAACTTATTTGAGTGTAGTAGAAGTGGCTGCCTATTGCCCAGGAACTTGAATTGTCTCCATTGTTAATACCTGGCACTTTCACAGGAGATCTATTGTCATTAAGGAATTAAATTTTTCACTACATCGTTTTCAAAAATGACTCAATCCCTGATTTTTTTATCATTTATTTATTTTGAACACCAATTTTGTTTCTTAATCTGATAAATAACTTGTTTTAGAAAATGTTGATAAATTAGTGGCTTTTCTCTCTCTCTCCAGCCTGCTGCTGGTCTCACATCTACATGTGTTAATCACAGAGGTAGGTGATCATCCAGCCAGTGTAGGGGTGACATGTGGTGAGTATGTTGAGTCCCCCAGCCGTTGTAGCTGCTTTTCTCAATATGAACACGCTACTTATAGTAGCTACCCAAATGCCTCATACTATGCTGGGAGATTAATAATTTATGAATGTATATATAGTCAAAAGTTTTGCATTGTGTCAGATCATTGACTTAAAGCCAAACCATTGGTCTTGGTGAACTAATGGTTACCTACGATTTTGAGGTTTGCAGGTTCAAACTCAACCAGGGATCTGTATGAAATTGTATGTTTGTTTGTACAGGACAGTCCATGTGAACCTTTACAATTATTTATAACTTGTGATTCAGTGATAACAAATGTGTGTAGTAATACTCAGTAAATGCTGAAAATATCCTTCATTTGCATATGATGTTTGCAATACCTACACTACAAGCACTCATGCCTCTAAGTTTGATTTTTTGCAGCTCTCAAACATGTAATTAATAGTGAGTGGAGAACATATTTTTAACGACTCACCTCATATAATTTCAAATTTCTTTGATACCGGCGGTTTCAGACTATCTTGTCCCACTTCAGTCATGGTTTCTACTGAGTGGAGAACATATTTTTAACGACTCACCTCATATAATTTCAAATTTCTTTGATACTCAGCACAAGAAGTGATGTCCTTAGAGAAATCAACAACCATAGAATTTCATCAGTGGAAGTCACGACTGAAGAGGGACAAGATATTGTCTGAAACTGCTGGTATCAAAGAAATTTGAAATTATATGAGGTGAGTCGTTAAAAATATGTTCTCCACTCACTATTAATTTATAATAATTCTATCTATGGGTAACAGCCCATGTTCAGCCTTAGCCTCTCCTTTGTTAAGAGTTACAGACCAAGTTAATTTAGTTGCACTTATTTTCTTAGACTTGTCATGAATGATATGTGATCACCATACCGACCCAATGAGACATCTAGTAGGTTACTAGGGTGAGGAAGTTGGTAAATTTTTCACAGAGGCCTTTTTGTTCAGGCTTGCAGTTCTTTTAAGAGCCTGAAAAGCTTCAAAATTGGGACCCACGGCTTAAAGTCCCTCTCAGAGGACTTTGCTCCTTGGATTTTTCCATCCTAAAAAAAATCCATTGACCCTGGCCACGTTTGAACTATTTACTAACCACAAAATAAAATTATGTTTTTACATTATTTCAGTGCCCTGGTAAAATTTTAAAAACATTTCAGAGACCTGTGTAATGAGATTATATAAATTTAATTAAAAAGACAATTTTAGTTAAAAAAAACAATTGATACCTTATATTTAAATTAATATTGGAAGTAAACATTATGAGGTTATATTCTACACTCACACTTAATTGATACCTTCTTTAACCAGTTTGTTATGACTCATTGTTGGTTTTGCTGTCCATTTTATGTTCATATTCATATTTCTTGCAGGTTGTTTTACTCGTCCAGGATTTCCCTTCTCTGTTAAATACAGAATCCATTTTTTCTAGGACACACTCTTCTTCTAGTGCCTTCAAGTGGTTACAATGTACAAAACATATTCTTATATCTATAATTTATATCACTTCAATTTTTTTCCCTCCATTCTATGTTCCTAATGTCATATCCATATAATCTTTGGTCAATCTCTCTTTATTCCTATTTAATTAAATAAAAATAAAACTCACATTTTACGTGATTTTCATATTTAGTAAAATATAATTTAATTACAGCTGTGTCGGTACTTTATACCTTCTTCAGATATGAAGTACCGAAACAGCTGTAACTAAATTATATTTTACTAAATATGAAATTCACATAAAACTTTTATTTTTATTTAATTAAATAAGTTATGGATTTTCATCAAGTAAACACCAATTCAATTGATCTCTTTATTCTCTTAGGAGTCCAACACTTTTTTAAGGTAATCTCTGCTCTGACATTTTTCTGACATGACCATACCGCTGAGGATTTTTAAAGGTGTAAAAGCCCTGAGTATAGTTCCTTTGGAAGGTAAGAAGAGCCATTGGTTCTATGTTGTAGATTTACAGAATTAAAAATAACCTGAAACCTTAAAAAAAATAGGTTCTGAGCAAAATTTGTTGATCTTTTATGCCCAGAAATTGCAATGCTAATGATCTTAGCTGTTAAAGAGTGTTGTTAATGAAGAAACACAAAATTTTAATGGTTTCTATGGATCACACTACATGATTCATTATACAGGTGGGCCAAAAGTCACTACCCATTTATATATATATATATATATATATATATATATCTCACTTTAAGAAGAAACGAAGAAAACAAGATAGAATTTGGAATTTATAAAAAGAATACACATATTGACAACTATATTAAAGCTTCAGGATTCACACAAAGAGGCAGTATTCAATAGTTTGACACCTATGAGCAAAGAAAACTATGAAAAAGAACACATAATTAATGTTGCAATAGATAACGGTTATGAAGAAACTATGGTACACAAGAAAATAAATTTAAAAGACAAAAATTATTAAATGAAAGCACGCTTATAAAAGAAACAGAAAAAAAAAATTCAAGAAATTCACTTACCATCCATTGAAACACTATACATTTCAAAAAGTTTAATATAAGATTGGCACCAAAAAATGAATACAGCCTTATAGAATAATTAAAACCAATAAAAATTTAATTACAACTTTTTTAATGCCAGCCGAGTTGTCAGTTCTGAATGACTGCTGCCTTTGCTGTAAGAACATATCTCTGATACTCATTTCCATTAGAGGCTGATTCGACCTCAGAGCCTTAGTGCTCCAGAAGAAATAGGCCAGTTTAAAAATTGCAACCCCAACAGGATTTGAACCCATGACCTTCAGGCTTGCAGCATATTGCCTATTGCCTTAACCAATTATGCTATTGCAAGCTCCTAGTAATTGATATGATTTCCTAAATATTTTATTACAGAAATTTGTTTAACAATTTTGTTGTAAATATCATTATGCAAAAGCATTAATTTCCTGGCTCTGCAAGTAACTTAGCAAACCATTTATTTGCACTTAGACCATTCTTGCATGCACTCTTGTTCTTAATATCCCACTTAGAAATAATGGTCAATTGAAGACACTTTAACAACTTGTTTGTCTTTTACCATATTTACTGCATAATTTATTTGTAAAAGCCTTTCTGTTATCAGTATTTTTGTTAAAGTTAAAAGTTACTTGAACATGACTTAATTACCCATTTTAAGGAAAATATAAAATTCAAGACCCCTGTGAGATCCATTTTCCAAATGAGTTGTCCATGTACCAGGTGATCAAAACAAAACTACCTATAAGAAAGTATCAAAATGAAAAATACATTAGTGACAGTTTCTGCATTTTCTTTTTGGATGAATGTTATCTGTTTAAAAAATTTGTAGGTTTGAAATTAATGAAAATATAATCAGTTATATTTTTCTCTCTCTTATCTCTATCTTAGTTTAACTTTTCTACCTTATAGGTACTTTCCTCGAAGACCATGCCTTACTGCCATATCCAAATTTAATTACAATTTTTTTAATGCCCACACCATATGGCCCTTACAGTGACATGACCTGTTGGGATAAGATTTTTAATCAAATATATACTTTTTTCAAAATTTGTAAAAAGTAACACCAACTCACTGGCTCTATTTAACCCATAGGTTCATGGCTACAATGACATAAGCTCTCCATACATCCATATCCTGAGCTACTGTTTTCCAATCATTCCCTGCATAATCTACTTCTCTCAAATCATTGTTATTCTCCCATCTCATTCTTGGTCTACCAACTTAGCGGTTACCTTCTGGTTTTCCTACAAGAAGCTTCCATACACCTCTTTTATTTCCCATTTGTGTTACATGTCCTGCCCATCTCAGTCTGTGAGACTTAACTGTTCTTATTATATCTGGTTTCCTATAAAGACAATGTATCTCACTGTTACTTAGTCCTCTCCATTCACCTATCTGTTCATCTCTCTATGGTCCAAAAATTTCCCTAAGAACTTTATTCTCAAATACCTGTAATCTCCTTTCCTCCCTTAGAGTAAGAGTTCATATTCCGCACCCATGTAATATAACTGGGAGAATAATAGTTTTATATATTTTCAGTTTAATGTTTTTGAAAGAAGTTGGATCGAAGGAAAACACTATGAGGTATAATTAATTTAATATTAACAAAAATAACAGTTCACTTCATATTTTGTCTTAATTTTAGATTGGTTTCGGAGTAATTAATTCTCTATCATCAGTATTTACTCAAACATTGTTCTGTTGTATTGATTCACTGTTCCTTCCTCCATCTGTTGGTAGATCGATGAACCTCCAGATCACATTTCCTGGGAATTTCAAAATTCATTAATTACTCTTTTTTTTTTTTAATGTAGATTTTTCCCCAAACAGTGAGTTCTTTAATATTTTCTATTTGGTTGATTAATTTTGCCTTTCTTTCAATTTGATGCCAATTGAATAATAAAATCCAACAAAAATGAGAAAATGGAAGAATAAATTAAATTGGGTATCCATAAGATAAAATGTGAAGATATGATAAACTCTACGTAGAGAAAAACAAAAAGAAATTAAAAAACCAGAATGAAGGAACACCTTAGGAATGTTAAAAATTAGGAAGTAGAAAAATCTGCAATAGCCACCCATAGTTGGTCAGAAAAATATCAAATTATAATTTAATTAAACAAATAGAAAAAAAAAAACTTAAAGAACTCATGGCTTGGGGGGAAAAAAATCTACATTAAAAAAAAAAGGAGTAATTAATGAATTTTAAAATTCCTGGGGTATGGTATCTTTACCTTGTCGTGGTGGAGTGGCTTGTGTGCTTAAATGATCCTGAGAGCTATGCCGGCGGTAGCATTGCTGCCGATAGGGTTACCCATGCCGGACTGGTCGAAGGTGATAAGCCAGACGAAATAAGTACCTTGGTCGAAAGAGTGACGATCTTTCACCGTAAAAATACAACCGTCAAGAAATGCGGACATGGGTTCTACTGGGGTAAAATTTTCCGGAGGTCAAATAGTC
This sequence comes from Diploptera punctata, assembly GCA_030220185.1. NCBI lineage: Eukaryota > Metazoa > Arthropoda > Insecta > Blattodea > Blaberidae > Diploptera > Diploptera punctata. The sequence goes on along the minus strand of JASPKZ010002697.1, from coordinate 1,556,697 downwards.
CCCCATTCGGTTCTCCGGGCGGGGACTACTTCAGGGAACCCATGCCAAAGGCTCAAACACAGGGACATGTTCCTAGGAACATGGAATGTTAGGACTTTATACAATAGCGGGGCACTAGAGATATTAACGCGGGAATTGGATAAATCGCCCTTGGATATAGTCGCTTTACAGGAAGTTAGGTGGCCAGGAGAAGGTAGTCAGGAATCAGGAAGCTTTGCATTATACTATGGGGGTGCAGAAAGACCTGCATTTGGAACAGGTTTTTTAGTCAGAAGGAGGATCCTATCCGCTATCCGAGATATTAAGTTTGTTAGTGATAGGATATCATACATAATTCTAAAGGGTAAACGACATGATTTTATAATTGTAAATGTACATGCCCCCACAGAAGATAAAGATGACAAGATCAAGGATGAGTTCTATGAAGAATTAGAATGCTTATTTGATAGCCTTTCACGATATCATATGAAAATTGTCTTAGGAGATTTAAATGCAAAAGTGGGGCGGGAAGATATATTCAAACCAACAATAGGCAAATTCAGTCTTCATGAAGATAGTAACGACAACGGGGTTAGATTAGTCACATTTGCCACATCAAAGAATCTCATTGTTAAGAGCACAACATTTCAGCATAAGGATATTCATAAATACACCTGGACGTCCCCAGATGGAGAAACTCGGAACCAGATAGATCATGTATTAGTGGATAAACGCTGGCACAGTAGCATCATTGATATTAGATCAGTTAGAGGGACAGACTGCAATTCAGATCATCATCTGGTCAAGGTGAAAATCAGACAACGGCTATCGCTTATGAGAGGAACAAACACTATAGATGATTCTGTAAAATATGAATTAAAAAACTTGAAAATGATGAAATGCGGCAAGTATACCAAATCAAAATTGCTAATAGATTTGAAGTACTGGAATCTTCAGATGACAATGTGGCAAACGAAGAAGAAACTGATATAAATAAAGAATGGGAGGCTATAAGAGATACTATTAAATTGTCAGCATCAGAAAGCATTGGTTGTTTAAAAAAGAGGCAAAACAAGAAATGGTTTGATGAGGAATGTGCCGACATTGTAAAGAAGAGAAAGCTAGCAAAATTGAAATGGTTACACGAGCCAAATGAGGTAAATTAGAGCAATTGGGTAGTGTTAGACGGGAAACCACCAAGTTACTAAAGAGTAAGAAGAGGGAATATTTGAGAGAGAAGATTAATGATCTTGAAATGAATGCAAAAAATAGTAATATTAGAGAATTATATCAGGGAATTAGTATAGAGAAGAAAGGGTTTCAGGCTAGAACAAACATAATTCGGAATGAAAATGGGGATATTATTGCAGATTCCAATAGTATATTAAATAGATGGAAAAGTTATTTTAATCAGCTATTAAATGTACATACAGAACAGGACATTGGGGAGGATAAGTTACAGACAGCAGAAATGCTAGTCACAGAGCCAAGTGCATTAGAGGTTGAAATGGCAATTGAAAAATTGAAGATGTATAAAGCATCAGGTTCAGATGAGATCCCAGCAGAACTGATAAAATCAGGGGGAGAAAAATTGATGGACAAGATACGCTGGTTGCTTAGTATGATTTGGGAAAAGAAGCTCTTCCAGATGAATGGAAGGAATCAATTATCGTACCAATTTATAAGAAAGGAGATAAAACTGATTGCAACAACTATAGGGGCATCTCATTACTTTCAACTTCGTACAAAATTCTAACAAATATATTAGTAAGCAGACTTACTCCCTATATTGATGACATTCTAGGAGATCATCAATGCGCATTTAGAAGAAACAGGTCTACAACAGATCAGATTTTTAGTATAAGACAGATTTTAGAAAAGAAATGGGAATATAATGGTACTGTACATCAACTATATGTAACTTCAAAAAAGCATATGATTCAATTAAGAGGGAGAAGTTATATAGTATCCTGCTGGAGTTCGGAATTCCTAAAAAGTTAGTTAGACTTATACGAATGTGTCTAAATGGCTCAACGAGTAGGGTGCGTGTAGGCAAACAGTTTTCAGACACTTTTGAAATCCAGAATGGGTTGAAGAAAGGAGATGCACTATCTCCTCTACTATTTAATTTTGTACTAGAGCATGCCATTAAATCTTTAGAGAATGAGGAAGGCTTACAACTGAATGGTATTAATAAGCTGTTAGTTTATGCTGATGATGTAGTACTACTGGCTGATAGCGAGGAGATACTGAAGTCCAACACGCACACACTATTGAGTAACACTAAGAAATTAGGACTGGAAGTAAATATCAGTAAAACTAAATATATGGTCACACGTAGAAATACATTATATAATGGAAATGGACAGCTAACGACAAATGAGGGAAATTTTGAGGAATTGGCTGAATTCAAATACCTAGGAACAATAATCACAAATAGGAATGAGATGCACAAAGAAATTAAACATAGGCTCAATTCTGGAAATGCATGCTATTATGCATTGCAGAGACTTTTGATGTCCCAACTCCTTTCAAAAAAACGTTAAGCTGAAAATATATAAAACTATTATTCTACCAGTTATATTATATGGGTGCGAAACATGGACTCTTACTTTAAGGGAGGAAAGGAGATTACGAGTATTTGAGAATAAAGTTCTTAGGAAAATTTTTGGACCAAAGAGAGATGAACAGACAGGTGAATGGAGAAGACTACATAACAATGAACTACATGGTCTTTATAGGAAGCCAGATATAATAAGAACAGTTAAGTCCCGTAGACTGCGATGGGCAGGACATGTTGCGCGTATGGGGAATGAAAGACGTGCATGGAAACTTCTTGTAGGAAAGCCAGAAGGAAAACGCCCAGTTGGTAGACCAAGAATGAGGTGGGAGAACAACATTAACTATGATTTGAGGGAAGTAGATTATACAGGGAATGATTGGAAAGCATTAGCTCAGGATAGGGATGTATGGAGAGCTTATGTCCGTGCGGCCATGAACCTGCGGGTTCGATAGTGCCAGTGAGTAAGTAAGTAAGTAAGTAAATTAAGAGGCTCATTCAAGAGATCCTTGGTTTCATTCGTGAAATAGGCCAATAAGTAAGATTAACAGGAATATAAGTCTAATAATTAGTCATGATTTTATGCTTGAATGTGATTTAATTTGGAGGTTCATAGGTCTACCAACAGATGGAGGAATAAACAGTAAATCAATACAACAGAACAACAGTCTAGTAAATACTGATGATGGAGAATTAATTACTCGAAAACCGGTCTAAAATGAAGACAAAATATGAATGGAGGTGTTATTTTTATTTATATTAAAACCTACTTTTTCATTGCACAAGAATATGGAGGGCCTCCCTGGATGAGTGATTGGCTCATGTCAAGGTCACCTCTAGAACAATATGAACATTTAAGACATGACATTCATACTTAACAAGGTGGATATGATGTGGATAATTTAATGTTCCAGCGTTATAAGATTTTACATTCTGATAATAAATCACTAAACAATATGAAACTAAAAACAGGTGAATAAATGGGGTTCAATTCCTGGATCAGGCAAACATTTTTTTCTTTACCATTGATTACAATAATTTAGTTGTGTACATTAATTTACTTATTTCAATCATAGTAACAGCTTCTTAATATTAATTTAATAAATATTGCTATACTTATGTGGAGTCCCTTCATGTCTTCTTAGGGTCGCATGCAAATACATTAGTCTCTACTCAAATTACTTCCAATCATTGCTGAGCTGACTCACCGTGAGCAAGTGCAAAGATCGAATTAGCTACCCACAAACTGGTCATGCATGAAAGTCGTCGTTTTCGTAATATTGGCAAGAAATTACCCAGAATTCTCAGCGATAAAACCACTTCCTTTATTTTCGTCTGCTATAGAGGAATGCATTTACGCTTGCGTCCCGCAAATAATACCGTATACAACGACGTCTGCATCGCACAATATTACTCCGATTCTCTTGTTCTTCCAGTTGAATTCTTTGGTAGACTCTATCAAATTCCTCTTCTCCGCATATACCGAAAACATGATCAAAGTCTTCAAGGTCCGACATCTTGGATAAAGCAGCAAGGTTTCAAACTACATTGGTTACCATCGGTTCCCTTCGGGATTCTCATGATAAATTTCTATCTTAAGCTATGATCTTAAGTTACCTCGTCAGGAAGCTTACGAATTATTATCGCATGAATAGATTTCTGAGTAAACAAAATCGTATTAGGATAAAACTTTCTCAGCAGAAGACGCCTTTTACGGTCTAATGCGTTCAAAAATTCGACCCTTAATGTTGAAGCCATTCATTGTGTATTTGTAAATGATGATTCATTGCATTTGAATGTGGGACCAAGAGAGTGTGTATGATGGAACATGACGGTTCCTTAAATATATTTCTGTCTTGGCAGTTTTCCTTCATATAAAGGGTTCCCAAATTACAAGCTTGAATGTTCTCACGAAGTGTAAGGGTTTTACATGCACATTTAAAAGACATAACGTATTGACTGATATAGACAAAATAGTATATGTAACATAGCTCAGTTTGCATGGCAATACAAAACAACTTTATTACACAAAAGTGAGGAGGACTGAAGAGTTTCTCAACTCTCTCGCAAGTAACGTAAGCAGGCAATGAAAAGCAAGGGATTCCCCACTGTCACACGTAAGCAAGGGTATCCCCGCAATACAATGGCAACACAAGAAGGTAAAACGATATAATGCAGAAAGTGTCATATTCAGAATTTTCATGTGTGGTCATTAATACTGTAATTAGAATGTGCTTAAGAATAATTTTCCATCTTACTGAGGTAAAAATTAACTATTGGTACTTTAAAAACCATTCCGTTTCTGCATTATGAAGTTTTCCAGCTTATACAGGACGATTTTACATATAAAATCCTAGTGTTCTGGAGATTTTTTTTTCCATCTCGACAGGTTTCCTTTTTATAATGGTTTCGGCTAAGACAGGTTTTACTGTATAATAAAGTTGGGAATTTTTACATTATGAGGTTTTTTAATAAGAATCAAATGAATCGTGAATTCTTCTTAGCTCATACATCTATGTTTTTACATAGAACTGCAGTATCGGGAAACATCATTCCCATCTTCAGCTGTTTTCACGTTAAAAAACATAGATGTATGAGGTAAGAAGAATTCAAGATTCATTTGATTCTTATTAGGTGAATAAATATTTAATTATTATGAGAGACCTACCTCATATTTTATTATTTAAAAGAATATGAGGTGAGTCTAAATCCCTAACTCATAATAATTAAAAGAGTCTACCGCTGTGGTCTCGGGGTAGCGTGCTGCCTTGTCACGCAGTGGGCCCAGGTTTGATCCCCGGTCGGGACAGTTTTTCTGGGTGAGGTTTTTATCGGGGTTTTTCCTCACCTGTAAGACAAATGTCAGGAAAACTTTAAGGCCCAAATGGTCCCTGAAATCATATGTCCATCGTAATCATCATTCATATTCATCTTAGATTAAGCTTAGGATTAGAGGCTCTCCTGGCGCACCATTATCATCATCATCACCCATCATATCATCGGGGCAACATAACCCTGCCTTCCAGGCGCCCCAACCTCAGAAGTGGGTTACAAGTACGCCAAGTCAGGAGAGAAACCAGGAATGTCGAAAGACAAACCTGGGGCATTTGAAAAAAAAAATTAAATAAATAATAATTAAAAGAAACCTCATAGTGTTACTTCCTTCAAATATTGAATAAGTATTTGCCTAATTCCTTAAATCTTAAGTAATGTCATGAGTGATTTACAATTTATGTAGAGAATTTGGAAATCAAGAGTGGCATTTGTTAGGACTATTTAACGAATAAAATCAAGCTGTTTACTCACAAATCATTATTTAACTATAGTTATTTTAAAATATTTATATATTTAATGTAAATGGCAATGTTTGAAAACAAATGAGAAACAATTGGTATGCTTCATTTGCTTCTTTTGTTCATCACTGCAACCAGATCATATTATTGCCAAAGGATCGCAGTGTTGTAAGAATGCACCCTAGTGGAGAAATTTATAACCAACATTATATTATAGGTAATTAATTTCTGATATCTTATGATGTAAATATGTGAATAATATCTTTCTGCAACATCATTTCCTGGAAAATAATTCATTTAAGAAAGTGCAAACAGTGGTTTCTTTTTTTTTTTTGTGGTATAATCAATTGCTACAAATGTTTTTATATTATCTCCCGCATGTGTTATCTACTGACATTCATGCACTATATATACAATCTGGTATCTGTATTTCTTAGTGAGTTAGTCACTGCAAAATAATGCTATGACCTATTCAGAATGTTAAAAAAGGAGGTACTTTCTTTAATATGATAAACTTTCATTGATAAATTTGAGGTGAAACACAACTGTGATTGGTTGTAAATAAAAAATCATTGAAATGTAATTGGTCATTGACTCCCATTTGGGGCATGAGTTAAATAGTCTAATTAAATATAATAACTGTGATCGCCAGATGATGCTCAGGGATCATTTGGAGCTCTAAATTTTCCAACATTTGTCTAACAGGTGAGGAAGAACTGCAAGAAACTTATCCTGATAGGTGATCGAACCTGGAACTACTGCATAAGAGGCAATGACATTAATGCAAGACCACAGCAATGTACCAGTAATATTTTTAGTATTTATAAATAACTAAATAAATGACTAATTGAGGTGTGTTAAGAAATAAAGGAAATCATGGATGTGCAAGAGAAGCCAGACATCAGAGACATTATAGAAAAGAAAAGATTACAGTGGGTCCACCGCTGTGGTCTTGAGGTAGCGTGCTGCCTTATCACGCAGCGGGCTTGGGTTCGATCCCTGGTTGGGACAGTTTTTCTGGGTGAGTTTTTATCGGGGTTTTTCTTCACCTGTAAGACAAATGTCAGGAAAACTTTAAGGCCAAAATGGTCCCCGAAATCATATGCCATCGCAATCATCATCATTCATATTCATCTTAGGTTAAGCTTAGGATTAGGGACTCTCCTGGCGCACCATTATCATCATCACCCATCATATCATCGGGGCAACATAACCCCGCCTTCCAGGCGCCCCAACCTCAGAAGTGGGTTACAAGTATGCCATGCCAGGAGAGAAACTAGGAATGTCGAAAGACAAACCTGGGGCATTTGAAAAAAAAAAAGATTACAGTGGTATGGCCATGTCAAAAGAATGCCAGAACAAAGATTGCCTAAACCTATCATGGAATGGATCCCAATGGGAAGGAAGAACAAAGAAAATCTGGATAGAGGGTGTACAAGCAGCTATGATTGTCAGAGGATTGGAGGAAGATCAATGGATAGACAGAGAGGAATGGCGTTTGGTTTCCAGAAGACGGTGGCATCTGCCATGATACTGGATGATGATGATGATGATGATAAGGTGCGTGGATGAGAGGTATTAATCCTTAACTTAATCTAATGAGATGAATATGATAATGATGGTCAGATGATGTTCGGGGACCGTTTTGGCCTTAAAGTTCCCAGACATTTGCCTTACAGGTGAGGAAAAACCTCATCCAGAAAACTTGTCCCGACCGAGACTTGAACTCGGGCCTGCTACATGAAAGGCAGCACGCTACCTCGAGACCACAGCAGTGTATTAATATGAAGTCCAGAAGTTTACTGTGGACCTAGAGGTAGAAAATATCAAAATGTACCGCCGCTGGCCACATGCAAGGTTAATAGAAAATTAAAAAACTTAAAAAGACATGTGTTGAACTCACTCAGCAGTAGGAAAGTAAGATTTTATAGTGTTTTTACGTCTTGTAATGATGCAAGAACATGAAAAGAATTACCCCACACTGTGCCTAACTTAGCCACATGTGATAAGATATGTTATGAGTAATGGCATGTTGGGTGATAGTATATATAATATTCACCTTCACATTCAACTATTTCACTATGTTATGCTATTATCTTGTTTTTTACCTCGTCACACTATGCGAATCAGCTCACTGGTGAGTATCATTGTTGTTATTATTATTTATTAGGTATTAACAGCACAAGACCACGATGACATAGAATATATGGCTAAAAAACAAAAAGAAGAATATGAAAAATGGGGACTTTATATAAACATTGAGAAAACTAAATACCTGTGTATAGGAGAAGAAATGGAAAATATAAATTTCAACAATGGAGAAGAACTAAAACCCAGTATTGAATGCACTTATTTAGGCGATAACACAGTGGAAATTAAAAATAGAATCGCACAAACAAAACAAGCAATAAATGCTTTAAACTCTGTTTGGTGGAGCAAAAATATTACAAAAAATAGAAAATTACAAATATATCACCATAATTTAGAGCATTTTAATATATAGTGCTGAAGTCTGGCAAATTCCTACCAGGGAAATGAAAAGAATTTTAAGTACAGAAATGGATGTTTTAAGAAGATCAGCCAGAAAATCTAGAATGGATAGAATACAAAATAAGGGACATTATGGGTGTACAAGATGAGGCAGACATCATAGACATTATAGAAAAGAAAAAATTACAGTGGTATGGCCCTCTCAAAAGAATGCCAGAACAAAGATTGCCTAAAATTGTTATGGAATGGATCCCAATGGAAAGGAGGAAGAGAGGAAGACCGAAGAAAACTTGGATAGAAGGGCTATAAGCAGCTATGAATATCAGAGGAATGGAGGAAGATCAATGGATGGACAGAGAGGAATGGCATTTGGTTTCCGGAAGACGGCGGCAGCTGCCATGATACCGGATGATGATGACTATTATTATTATTAATATTATTACAGTATTAATATTATCAGGGTTGTAATTGCTTGGGGGGGGGGCTAACCCTTGCAAGAGGCCTTCCAGTTTGTCTTAATCATTGTGATAGTTTTGAATGTGGTAAAAAATAAAATTAAAAAAAGTGATAAATATGTAGAAAGTGCATGAGATCGAAGTATGTGATTGACAACTTATATGTATTTGGCTGCTGAACAATAATGTTTTTGTTGTTTTTATTAGTAATTTAACATGTCTCACTGAAAGACAAATTATATTTGAAGAGAAAAATTATATGTTCAGACTGGGGTTTGAACCCAGGACCTTTGTCTCAGCAGTAGAACATTGGCCTGTGCTGAAAACCCAGTCTCTTCAAATATAATGTTATTATTATCAGATTCAAGGGACTTATGACTGAATGTTGACATTATCTCTTTATCATATCTTGTTGTGAGCCAATTCAGTCATACATATATTTAATGTCATATTAAGTAAGATAAGTAAAACAAATAGAACATAATATTACAATTAGCCATAGAACATAAGTAAATAGTGCAAATAACACTGGTCAACATGATTTTTGTCTCATGAGTACCAATAGTTGTACTTAATGCAGTTTTTTTATCATGTTTTCAAATATGTATTCAGAATTTCTCCATCACCCACAGTTTTTTTTATTTCAATTTCAATTAATGGATTTAAATCATTATTTTTTTAATAAACTTTTTCGTCCATTTGTCCACTGTAAAATAAAACCAAATGAGCTAATTCAGGAGATTTCAGCTATGGAAAAGAGATATCAAGGCAAATGGAATCCTAATATGCTGGCCGATTATTGTTGGACCATCAAGAGGGATGCTCTACAGGCGAAATATAGCAGAAAATCGTCATTTCTTACTTTCTAGGTGAGTCCGAATGTTCGAATATTCTGTAGTTATGAATGTAGAAAATATTAAAGTGTTTGAAATTATAAATGCATGTCTTTCGGAAACCTTGTGTGATGGAGAAAAACTGATATCATATTTGAATTCAGGAGAAAAAATACTATCAGAATCACATATTTTTCTTTCTGAGACAAAAAAAAAGTTTATTTTTTGTTGCTGTGTGTAATTTTATTTAAATAACTTTGCATAACAACTCATGTACCATAGTGTTTTTATTATTCATTTCATACATTTCAATGATGGATAAATCATATTTGAAGAGAAACATTATACGCTCAGACTGGAGCTTGAACTCAGGAAAGCCAAATGTCCTGGGTTCAGGCCCCAGTCTGAGCATATAATTTTTTCTCTTCAAATATAACTCATGTAGTATTACTTTCTTTGTAATGAAACATGCTGTAAATAAAATGTAAAAAAAACACACATACCATACATATAACTCGGGTTCAAATCCCAACTCAGGCATTTATTTTTCTTTTCATGTCATATTTGCCTTCATTACTAAATGTCAAAAATATAGTTATAACATCTAAATATATAAGCATTACTGCTATAAAGTAAATATTCTCTTTAAATATGCTTATTTGTTACAGTTGCCACTAGATGGCAGTTGGAACAATATCCTGCTAACTCTCGTGTTAATTGAGAATACTATACATAAGAAAAATCAATAAAACTAAATATATGGTCACACATAAAAATACATTATATAATGGAAATGGACAGCTAATGACAAATGAGGGAAATTTTGAGGAAGTGGCTGAATTCAAGTACCTAGGAACAATAATCACAAACAGGAATGAGATGCACAAGGAAATTAAACAGGCTCAATTCTGGAAATGCATCTTGTTATGCATTACAGAGAATCTCGATTTCCCAACTCCTTTCAAAAAACATTAAACTGAAAATATATAAAACTATTATTCTACCAGTTATATTACATGGATGCGAAACATGGACTCTTACTTTAAGGCAGGAAAGGAGATTACGAGTATTTGAGAATAAAGTTCTTAGGATAATTTTTGGACCAAAGAGAGATGAACAGACAGGTGAATGGAGAAGACTGCATAATAGTGAATTACATGGTCTTTATAGGAAGCCAGATATAATGAGAACAGTTAAGTCTTGTAGACTGTGATGGGCAGGACATGTGGAACGAATTGGGAATGTAAGATGTGCATGGAAGCTTCTTGTAGGAATATTAGAGGGAAAATGCCCAGTTGGTAGATCAAGAATGGAGTGGGAGAATAACATTAACTATGATTTGAGGGAAGTAGATTATACAGGGGATGATTGGAAAACATTGGCTCAGGATAGGGATATATGGAGAGCTTATGTCCGTGCGGCCATGAACCTATGGGTTCGATAGTGCCAGTGAGTTAGTTAGTTATATAAGAAAAATAAATGTTTGTGTTAGGATTTCTGAGTAGCTCAGATGGTTAGAGTACTAAACGTACAAAGTTTAGAAACTCAGGTTCAAATTCCGACTCAGGCATTTATATTTCTTTTCATATCATATATATATATATATAAAGGGCTTCCAATATAAAACCGGACCGGCCTCATGGAGTTTCACCCGGCATGCAGTGCTGTCTCTTCCTCCCACAATTCACCCTGCCTGCCACCCGTCCTTGAACTGTTTCTTACCTTATAGAAAATGCTGGAAATGTTGTCCTCCCGCAGTTAAACAGGCATTATACCGAGTAAACACATTTTGTTGCTGTATGTGCAGAAGATACTGAAATCCCAACTTGTGCTAATTTCAGTAATGATTTGTGGTGAACGTTCCAAATTTTTGCCAATTTTGTCTAATTTTTCTTCGGTGAGAACCGTATGCCTTCGCGTGTGTTTCTTATTTTGTACTGAAACAGTGGTCTGAAATTTAGTCACAAGATCGTGGATTGTCGATCTGGAAGGAGGTAATTGTCCATGGAAGTTCCGAATAAATTCCTTGCGAATGCGACGAGCTGTTCCCCATTTTAATTTTTTTAATACCATTTACACACAGAACTGCCCTGCGCTAATGTCAGCTGACGTCTCATCTTGTCGAACGATAGTAAACTGACTAGTTCAAGGACGAGCGGCTGGCAGAGTGAAATGCGGACGAGGAGAGAGCGCTGCCTGACGGGTGAAACCCCGTGAGGCCGGTCCGGGTTTATATTGGAAGCCCGGTATATATATATATTTAGACATTGAAAACAAGAGCCAGTGAGATGTATAAATGACAATCACATACTTAAATCTCACACACTTTAGTTAATTTTAGTGATCGATTTTAAGATAACTACCTAGTTCTATGAATTTTTACAGTGTATACATTATGTTGAGATCCACTTCACATATACACACATTGGTGTTTAATTTATAAAGTTGACTAAAATGATTCACACTAACCTTATATTTGTCTTTTTTATCTAGTATATATGTTATTATTTAGGTTTCAATTTGGTGTGTTAGCTTTTAAGATTTCTTGTTCTTGAAAAATTGCCATTTATTAAATATTGATGCTTTTTTTTTTTTGCTAGGAGACCATCTACACTCATTTTATTGTATAGGTGAGAAATTGGACAAGTTAGGTTGAGAAAATGGAGAAGTTAGTGTACACCAAATTAGTTTATAGTTTAAAATTTAAAATATATTTTTTATCACCTCACCTCATATCCTGTCTTCTAATAGACCAGTTTTGAAACCTTATTGGTTTCATCTTCATTAATTTCTACTCTGCCGGGTATCGAACCCAGGCCTGCTAGTCAGGAAGTAGTCATGCTAGCACTTGAGGCAGCACGGTGGACTACCATCCATTTATGTTACCTAGAGAAAATGGTAAGAGAAGCCTTGCATATTTCCTGGAAAGGAACCCATAGAATGTAGTTATGCCACTGATCATTATAAACATTATTATTATTCCAAAGTTGTGTAAACCAGGAACCTAAGTTCAAATTCTGGAAATAAAACCAGGTGTATATATAAAAACCAATTAGCAGTTATTATTTTACATTTACACATAGACAAGTACAACTCCTTGATTTGTTAATAATAAAAAGTTTGGTCTGTGTAATTCTTACCTCATATCGTTGTTTCTGTTAGACATATGTTTCAACATGTGTTTGCCCATCTTTAATAGTTACAGATTATATCGTTGTTTCTGTTAGGCATATGTTTCAAGACATATTTCTCCCATCTTCAACAGTTACAGACTATATTGTTGTTTCTGTTAGACATACGTTTCAAAACATGTTTGTCCCATCTTCAGTAGTTACAGATTGAATCTGTAACTACTGAAAATGGGACAAATATGTCTTGAAATATTTGTATAACAGAAACAACGATATGAGGTAAGAACTACACAGACCAAGCTCATTATTAAGTAAAACTTCATAATGTTACTTCCTATTGTATTTTCTTGACGCTGTATCACAGAGCTATACTAGTTTGTCATATGTAATTCTCAGAAATTTAATTTTGATTATTAGAGACTTTAAAAGTTCCAAGTTCAAATCCCATAGCCGACCAACATAATTGAGGTTTTTTTTGTAGTTTTCCTCAATTTTCAAGGCATATTACCATATATGCCTATATTCAAACAATGGGGATAATTAACAGTATAAGGAAACCATCTTTAGTACAAAATAACACAAGATTACGGCTTTATAGGGTTCTCGCAAGACCAGTATTAAGATATGGTAGTGAAGCATGGACAATACGAAGAAGAGATGAAAGCTGAATAACAGCAAATGAGATGTGATTTATGCGTCGTACAGCAGGCTATACAAAGTAGGACCATAAAAGAAAAGAGGAAATAATGGAAGAGTTGGACATAGAACCCATTCTTCACCATATACAAAACTACCAGAACAACTGGAAAGCCCATCTTCAATGAATGCCATCTCATAAAATTCTAAAAGCCATGCTTCATTACTGCCCCCAAGGCAAAAGATCGCTGGGACGTCCAAAAGAGTGCTGGATGGAAAATTCCTCTTTGAGACCGTAACAGGCCACATGGCCTAATACTTGCATGGATGATGATGATGATGATGCTTATATTCAATTGAAATCAATTTGGAGGTCAAAACAAATCTCCTAAAGACTTAAACTAAGATTATTTAATCCAAATGTGAAATCTATTTTATTATATGGCTGTGAAACTTGGAAGGCTACAAAACAAATTGGAAAGAAATTGCAAATCTTTGTAAATTGTTGCCTAAGAAATATCTTGGGTATATGGTGGCCAGAGATTATAACAAATAAAGAACTTTGAAGAAGAATGAAAGAAAATTACATTTGTAAAGAAATTAAATTTAGAAAATGGAAATGGGTTGGTCACGTGTTAAGGAGAGAGAATGATAAACATCACAAAAATGACATTTAATTGGAACCCCCAAGGATTGAGAAGGTGAAGAGGAAGACCTAGGGCAACATGGAGTAATACCATCAGGGATGAAGCTGAACAGGCAGTGATGAGTTGGAATGAAATTAAGGCTTTGGCAAACAACAGAGTTCTTTGGCAAGCTTTTATCAAGGACCTATGCTTCCTAGTGGAGTGACTACGACTACTTCAACTATATTACAATTATTGGTTTTATCATTTGTCATACTTCCATATTTCGTTTAAAAGTAATATTTCTGGTAATGAATTTGCACAAGGCATATAATTACAGACGACAATAGATAAAGCCTACCCATGAATATACCCACAACCATAGATATATTCTATCTACAATGGCATGAATAGCCCAATGTTTGGCTCTAGCCTCTCCTTTATTAGGAGTTATTAGACCAAGTTATGCTTATTTTTCCTAGGGATGTCATGAATGGCATGCAGTCAACACACTGATCCAATGAGACATCTTGTAGGCAATTAAGGTATTATTAGGATGAAGAAGATTGGTAAATTTTGGACAAAGGCCTTTTATTCAGACTTGCAATTTTTTTAATGAGCCATGGCTTTGAAGTCCCTCCTGGAGGACTTCCTCCTTGGATTTTTCCATCCTAAAAAAATCCATTGACCGCAGCCGTGATTGAACCTGCAATCCTCGGAACCAGAGGCAAGGAAAATAACCAGTAGTCCACTACGGCGACTAGATATAGTCTATACAAATATTGATATTACCCAAAAATCTTTCAAGGAAGTGTCAACCATTGCATGCCAAAACCTATCTTCAAATTTCTCCCAGAGAAGCGTTGTGATGTACCAAAATTATGTCCAAAAGTTGCACTCAGCAACAAAAAGAAACTTTTTTTTTTGTCTCAGAAAGAAAAATATGTGATTCTGATAGTATTTTTTCTCCTGAATTCAAATATGATATCGGGTTTTCTCCATCACGCAAGGTTTCCGAGAGACAGGAATTTATAATTTCAAACACTTTAATATTTTCTACATTCATAACTACAGAATATTCGAACATTTGGACTCACCTAGAAAGTAAGAAATGCCGATTTTCTGCTATATTTCGCCTGTAGAGCACTCCTCTTGACAGTCCAACAATAATTGGCCAGCATATTAGGATTCCATTTGCCTTGATATTTTTTATCCATAGCTGAAATCTCCTGAGTTAGCTCATTTGGTTTTATTTTACAATGGACAAATGGACGAAAAAACATTTATTAAAAAAATAATTATATAAATCCATTAATTGAAATTGAAATAAAAAAACTGTGGGTGATGGAGAAATTCCGAATACATATTTGAAAACACGATAAAAAACTGCATTAAGTACAACTATTGGTACTCATGAGACAAAAATCATGTTGACCAGTGTAATCTGTCCTTTTAACTGCAAGGCACAGAAATCAAAACCAGAATCTAGCAATGACAACCTACTGTACTGACCAGAAGGACGCAATTGTTTGAGTAAGAATGAAGTGGGGTGAGGCAGGACACAGTGTGGACAGCAGGTAGTAAGAGTTATCCAATCTACCAATTCAGGAGTTGTATTACTTCCCTTTAGTTTAAATGAGAGATTTGTGCTGGATTTTAGTGCCTTGCAGTTTAAAGCAGCAGATCATTTTTTGAACATGTCCTTTGATAATCACAGCTTCTGTGGAAGAAATTTCAAGGTAGGCTTCGGCATGCAATGGTTGACAGTTCCCTTGTTAGTTGACCCAACATGTTAAAGCATCTCAAAATAAACTGAAGAAAAAAGGTGGGAATTGAATGGAAATGGGTTTAAACCATATTATAAAATTAAGACGCACAATATAGCAATGATGGCAAGTACTAGACATGTAATGCCATTCTAATCTTTATATCTATGCTTAGATGTTAAAGTGTCTATAAATATGAATTAATTATGGAATACCTTTCAGGATTTCACTAAGATTGTCCAGTAGAAAAGTTGGAACAGCGCGTTTGGGAGATGTTAACAATGTGAGTAAAATTTTAAATACTGTAAACATGTGTTAAAATTAAAAAAAATTCATACCTGATAAAACACTCGTTCTCAAATAAACTAATTTTAAAATCTTAACACAATTTAACCTCAACAGTGTTCTACCATGAATTTTAAATGTACATACTTACTTACTTACTTACTCACTGGCACTATCGAACCCGTAGGTTCATGGCCGCACGGACATAAGCTCTCCATACATCCCTATCCTGAGCTAATGTTTTCCAATCATTCCCTGTATAATCTACTTCCCTCAAATCATAGTTAATGTTGTTCTCCCACATCATTCTTGGTCTACCAACTGGGCGTTTTCCTTCTGGCTTTCCTACAAGAAGTTTCCATGCACGTCTTTCATTCCCCATACGCGCAACATGTCCTGCCCATCGCAGTCTACGGGACTTAACTGTTCTTATTATATCTGGCTTCCTATAAAGACCATGTAGTTCATTGTTATGTAGTCTTCTCCATTCACCTGTCTCTTCATCTCTCTTTGGTCCAAAAATTTTCCTAAGAACTTTATTCTCAAATACTCGTAATCTCCTTTCCTCCCTTAAAGTAAGAGTCCATGTTTCGCACCCATATAATATAACTGGTAGAATAATAGTTTTATATATTTTCAGCTTAACGTGTTTTGAAAGGAGTTGGGACATCAAAAGCCTCTGCAATGCATAATAGCATGCATTTCCAGAATTGAGCCTATGTTTAATTTCTTTGTGCATCTCATTCCTATTTGTGATTATTGTTCCTAGGTATTTGAATTCAGCCAATTCCTCAAAATTTCCCTCATTTGTCATTAGCTGTCCATTTCCATTATATAATGTATTTCTACGTGTGACCATATATTTAGTTTTACTGATATTTACTTCCAGTCCTAATTTCTTAGTGTTACTCAATAGTGTGTGCGTGTTGGCCTTTAGTATCTCCTCGCTATCGGCCAGTAGTACTACATCATCAGCATAAACTAACAGCTTATTAATACCATTGAGTTGTAAGCCTTCCTCATTCTCTAAAGATTTAATGGCATGCTCTAGTACAAAATTAAATAGTAGAGGAGATAGTGCATCTCCTTGCTTTAAACCCATTCTGGATTTCAAAAGTGTCTGAAAACTGTTTGCCTACACGCACCCTACTCGTTGAGCCATTTAGACACATTCGAATAAGTCTAACTAACTTTTTAGGAATTCCAAACTCCAGCAGGATACTATATAACTTCTCCCTCTTAATTGAATCATATGCTTTTTGAAGTCTACATATAGTTGATGTACAGTACCATTATATTCCCATTTCTTTTCTAAAATCTGTCTTATACTAAAAATCTGATCTGTTGTAGACCTGTTTCTTCTAAATGCACATTGATGATCTCCTAGAATGTCATCAATATAGGGAGTAAGTCTGCTTACTAATATATTTGTTAGAATTTTGTACGAAGTTGAAAGTAATGAGATGCCCCTATAGTTGTTGCAATCAGTTTTATCTCCTTTCTTATAAATTGGTACGATAATTGATTCCTTCCATTCGTCTGGAAGAGCTTCTTTTTCCCAAATCATACTAAGCAACCAGCGTATCTTGTCCATCAATTTTTCTCCCCCTGATTTTATCAGTTCTGCTGGGATCTCATCTGAACCTGATGCTTTATACATTTTCAATTTTTCAATTGCCATTTCAACCTCTAATGCACTTGGCTCTGCGACTAGCATTTCTGCTGTCTGTAACTTATCCTCCTCAATGTCCTGTTCTGTATGTACATTTAATAGCTGATTAAAATAACTTTTCCATCTATTTAATATACTCTTGGAATCTGCAATCATATCCCCATTTTCATTCCGAATTATGTTTGTTCTAGCCTGAAACCCTTTCTTCTCTATACTAATTCCTGATATAATTCTCTAATGTTCCTATTTTTTGCATTCATTTCAAGATCATTAATCTTCTCTCTCAAATATTCCCTCTTTTTACTCTTTAGTAACTTGGTGGTTTCCGTCTAACACTACCCAATTGCTCTAAATTTACCTCATTTGGCTCGTGTAACCATTTAATTTTTGCTAGCTTTCTTTTCTTTACAATGTCGGCACATTCCTCATCAAACCATTTCTTGTTTTGCCTCTTTTTTAAACAACCAATGCTTTCTGATGCTGACAATTTAATAGTATCTCTTATAGCCTCCCATTCTTTATTTATATCAGTTTCTTCTTCGTTTGCCACATTGTCATCTGAAGATTCCAGTACTTCAAATCTATTAGCAATTTTGATTTGGTATTCTTGCCGCATTTCATCATTTTTCAAGTTTTTTAATTCATATTTTACAGAATCATCTTTAGCGTTTGTTCCTCTCATAAGCGATAGCCGTTGTCTGATTTTCACCCTGACCAGATGATGATCTGAATTGCAGTCTGTCCCTCTAACTGATCTAACATCAATGATGCTACTGTGCCAGCGTTTATCCACTAATACATGATCTATCTGGTTCCGAGTTTCTCCATCTGGGGACGTCCAGGTGTATTTATGAATATCCTTATGCTGAAATGTTGTGCTCTTAACAATGAGATTCTTTGATGTGGCAAATGTGACTAATCTAACCCCGT
The DNA here is from genome assembly GCA_030220185.1 of Diploptera punctata. Taxonomy (NCBI): domain Eukaryota; kingdom Metazoa; phylum Arthropoda; class Insecta; order Blattodea; family Blaberidae; genus Diploptera; species Diploptera punctata. The sequence continues at coordinate 1,538,041 of JASPKZ010002697.1, read as the reverse complement.
TGTCGTTACTATCTTCATGAAGACTGAATTTGCCTATTGTTGGTTTGAATATATCTTCCCGCCCCACTTTTGCATTAAAATCTCCTAAGACAATTTTCATATGATATCGTGAAAGGCTATCAAATAAGCATTCTAATTCTTCATAGAACTTAAAATGTACATACTGTAAACATATTTTTTATGATTAAGTAGTGTTTGCTATATTATTATTAAATATGTATATTATAAAGTAGTGTTTAAATTCCCAATAAATGTCTTCTTAAACAAGAAGCACCATTTGCATGATCGAGCAAATGCTCGTAGTATTCGACGATCGGGAATTAACACCGTATAAGAGAAAAATTTGCATTTAGATTGGAGTTTCTCAGGTAGATCAGTGGTAGAGCATTGGCCTAGAAAGCCAAAGGTCATAGTTCAAACCCCAGTCTGAGCGTATAATTTTTTCTTCAAATATATATATATTTTTTATTCTTATCATTAGAGAACTGATGTTCAGGCATTAAATGAAATGTAGAAAAAGGCAGGCAAAAAGACGCTTAAAATAGTATGTAAAATGGTAGTAAATAGAGGCAATTATGTTTTTAAACAGCAATATTATTTATCAAAAAATCTCAAAACTACTGGACTCCTTTTATCATTTGTTGCTCATAACTGCAAAGAGTTATAAAATAAATAAATTTTAATTTAAAAAAAAAAAAAGAATCTACATACACCCAAGGAAAGTAATGGAATCTAGTAAAGTGATAGGTTACAGTAACTCAAAGAAAAATAACAAATTCTTGTAGCAGTATGTGAATAACAACCTGAGGAATATATGTAAATTTGTGTTTTTTTATCTGGAGAATTGTGGAAAGCAACGGGAAGCTACCACACCTACAATTCCCTAGTAAAGCTGCAAGCATAGCATGAAAATGCTATGATTGCAGTGAAGGACCTGCCTTTGGACAGAATTATTATGGATGGATGGTATGGAAAATACTTGAAAATTGAATGAGAAGTTGCAATAATAAGACCATATGGGAAGTCATTCCTCATACTTAATTTTTATTTTTATAATCAGATTGCCCCTCAAAATCCAATCTCAGTGATCCATATCCTGAGGGATGGGCAATGGGAAGTACACAATAGCCTATTGGGATGATGGATGGTGGGGACTAGTTTCCCCATGACTGCTATGGTAGCCAAGAAGACCAATATAAATCCAGAAAAACTGGCAAATGAGGCTCTAGTTAGGTCCTCTAAATGTGGGGGTTGGTGAAGGGTTGACAACCCATTCCACAAAAAATAAATGTTACATTTCCTGCAAAGAGAGATAAAGCTTATACATATATTAGGCGAGTAATCAATGCACAAGAGACTGTTATCGATAGGATAACAAATAGAGCTTTACAATGGTATGGACATGTACAGTGGATGTTGGAAGAATAGTGGTCTAAACAGGTGTTAAATTGGATGGTACCAGGCAGAAGGAAGAGGGGGAGAAGCAAAAGAATATGGTATGAGAGAATATGAAGAGGGGTATGGAAGAAGGACAATGGGAAGATAGGAATCTCTGGAAAGCAGGAATTAAGGGCAAACTGCTGTAAAGTGGAAAGCCTGTATTAACCCGTCAGCGTGGAGCGACGTGACGTGTACGCAAGTTGAATTCTTCACCCAATGCGGAACGACGTGACATGTACACTAGTTACACGCACTGCTTTAAACTGTAATTATGACCTTTGTGTTTACATTAACTATTTACTGTGTATACAAATTTTATGTAGAGACTTCAAAGTTTCTATTAGTGCATATATTAACTGATTACGGCCCTGAGTAACAATTTAAAATAATTTTATATTTGCATTTATTCTTGCGGCCTCTGACAATTTTCTTAAATTTATAACTTGATAAAGGATTTCTTATAAAACTAAATTCGCCTTTTTTTGTAGATTAGCTTGTCTATCAAATTGAATCTATTTTCAAATCTCTTCATTTTTAATAATAATGTCGCAAAATTCAGTATAAATAAAGGCCCAACAAAGTTATTTCCGATTTACGCTACAGTACAGGACCACAACAGTAAATTTCAGATATATATATATATATATATTTCAAATGACGATATCCTTACATTATGGAGAGGTAGTTAGTCTACAATTCAGTTAGTATCTAAAAGGAAAGTGGTCCACTACAGACCTTAGAAGGTTCTTGGGATATTAGGAGGTTAAGGCTCCCACTTTTCTAAAGTATCGGTACTTGATGTAAGCCGAGTACTTATTTCTGTCTGACGGCCCATAACAAGCATCTGGTACTCATTTCAGTTAGAGGCTGAGTCAACCCCGGGTTCAGTTTAAAAATCCTGATCCACCGGGACTCAAACCCTCGATCTTCCGGCTTGTAACATGTTAATCTTTTAAGTCCACACCTCCGGTGAAACTATTATAGTCATATTTCATCAAATGGTTTCAGTTTGGAAACCAGAAGAAAGGCATTGAAATTTAGGGTTGATGAAGGTCTTTTAGTACAACAGGTATGATGTGTAGAAAGACCATTTTTTGAAGGCACACGACCTAAAATAATGTTTCAAAAGTGTTAGAAACATACATTTGGAGAAGGCTGCCCCCCCCTACAAGAAAGAAGGTCAGCGCATAGAAGCAATGTGTTTGTAATAAACATGAACAAAGTAAACACAAGGGGAAAAAAATACACTTATTGTTGCCCGAGTGTCAAACAGCTGGTTTACAGTTTGAAGATTTATCACACCAATTTTTGAAGTTCATTTTTTTTAAGACCCTTCTCTTTGTGTAAATATTTCGTTTTGTTGTTAGGTAAAGCCGGTTCTCTGAATTCTTCAAAGAATCCCTAGTGCAATACACTGTGTCACTTATGTGAGAAATTTACAAAAAGGACCTATTTCAACTGTGGCACAACAACCATAAATAAGTCTGCAAAAAATGCAGAGATGTTATGTGAGAACCGTAACAAATTTAATTAATTAAATATTATATTAAGGATTCACCATAAAGGAATTGCAAAAACATTTAAATTACTGAAGATAGGCTATATCAATTTAAATGCGTTATTGGAATACTGGCACTGAACGGCTGAGTTTAAATACCGGTGAACTTCCTCCCACATCAGAGTATTCCCGGCCATTTAAATCCATCCACTCTGAAGGGTTAAATATAAGTATAATCAGATTACTTTTCAGTCCTAATAGCATGAGGAAAGTAGATTATACAGGAGATGATTGGAAAATATTAGCTCAGGATAGGGATGTATGAAAAGTTGATGTCCATGCTGCCATGAACCTATGGGTTCGATACTGCCAGTGAGTTAGTTCTTCGTGTGATAAATGCTGTGATTGTTTACTATTGCTGAGCACTTGGTGGCAATGCTCTCTGCTCTCTAATATTTCCAAAATATTGTAGATTTGAATGAAATGGCTTAGACATTGATAAAGGTAATCCTGATCCATCTCTTTTGTAGATTGCGCAAGGGGCAAAGTGGAGAAGAAATAATTCCAATACTCTGCAAATGCTTTGACAGTCATTGACAATATAAGAAATGGAAGAGTACTTCATAATTTAAAACTATTTTAGTGGAAATTATATTATTTTTGGTCTGGACATCTTACCTCAATATTAATGTTGATTTGTTCTTGGACATGTTTCAAAACAATTCTCTGTTTTATCTTCAGCTTTCCCAGTCTGGGAAAGCTGAAGATAAAACAGAGAATTGTTTTGAAACATGTCCAAGAACAAATCAACATTAATATTGAGGTAAGATGTCCAGACCAAAAATAATATAATTAAAATAACCTCAAAATATAACTTCCTAAAATTAAATATTATTTTAGTGGAGTTTCAACAAATAAAAGATGCCTCAAAATATAATTATTAAAAAATTCCCAGAGTATCCAAATCCTGTAACAAACGTTTACAGTCTTATTTTTTTCCAATTTTCTTTATCTTCCCATTCCCTTTCTTATAGTTCTTATTCTTCCATTGTCTTCTTCATTTTCTACAAGCATATGTGTTGAGGTCTAATTCTTCATCTCCTTTACAATAACATCCATTCTAATGGCTTCTTTATCATTCCTTCATCTTCCATCTGTCTTACATGTCCATATCATTCCATTTTACATATTTCCATAATAAAGTTGGTTGGTATCTAATGTCAAGCATTTGACAATGAAATCATTTGCTCTTTTGCACTCCAATATTTAACAGAAAGGCTGGTCTCTTCTACAAAAGCTGGACAACTGAGGAGATGGTTTCATTCCATATCTTCATTTAAATTGCAAAAATAACATTTTGGTGAATTTGCTAGGCCAAATCTGTGTAGGTGCTTATTTAGACAGTTGTGTCCTGTTAGCAGTCTGAATGTTGCCACTGCGAATTTTCTTTATAATATACTAATGTTGTAAGTTTGTAAATTTTCCCATTCCTTTCCAGATGTTTTGATGGTGTATTCTTCTCTGTTTATTGATATATTTATTTGATATGATTCTTTTGATAGAGTGAAAGGAAACTGAAGTAGAAGTTGGGTTGGATAATTTTTTTTTTTTTTTTTTAAGTTTAGAAATTAGAGTTTAGATTTTGCTGATCTTCCTTTATTTTTTAAAGTAAACTAGATTTAATTTGATTCTGCATTTGCTTAGTGTCCCGCGCCGTAGCCGAGCGGTTAAGGTAGGAAGCCTTGGCGCAGAGCTACGGGACTTGCGCTGGTTCGAGTCTCCATGGGGGAAGAAATTTTCTCATGGTATTTCGGCCAGTATGGGACCGGTGCCCACCCAGCATCGTGAGGCAATTGGGTAGCTACAATAAGTAGCGGCTCCAGGTTGAGGAAACCAGCTATAACGGCTGGGGGACTCGACATGCTGACCACATGTCACCCCTACACTGGCTGTTGATCATCTACCTCTGTGATTGACACATGTAGATGTGAGGCCAGCAGCCGGCTGGTAGGCTAAGGGCCTTGTAGGCCTGTCGCGCCAGGAGTTATTTGCTTAGTCACTTGTCACAGTAACAAATTACATTAGGAGATTTTTAATAAATAAGGATAATCTGAAGTCATCTTAACTCATAAGATGTTGTGTTCTATTTGAACATGTTTCGATGTGCCATGCATCTTGTCCAGATGATTCCGGATTCACCTTATTTATTAATTTTCTTGTCTTTTCAATTGATATATCTCATAATCTGTAGATAATAATTTTTTTCAGGCATATTACACAGTACCTGTAGAGATTGGGAACCAGAACTTTGATCTGCTGGTGGATACAGGATCAGCTAACACTTGGGTGGTATCCGAGAGTTGTTACAGTGCAGCCTGCTGTAAGAAGATCATACCTAATTCTCTATTAACATTTATTTTGATAGAATACAAAATATGAATTGGAAATTTACACCTCGCTTCACAAAATATGATCATGTCACCTGACATATTTCAGAGACCATTAACTCTGCTGTCACTTAAACTCCGACTGTTTGATAAAACTGCTGATGTTAACTTTTCTTATGCCACTGGTAGAGGTTATTGGCCTTAGTGGTCTAGCAATTAAGTTCTTTGTCCCTGTTCCCAAGGGTTGCAGGTTCAAATCTGATAGGAGTTAACGAATTGTTTTCAGGTGGAAAATCCAAGGCACAAGTCCTCTGGGAGAGACTCTAAGCCCTAGGTCATGATTCTGAAAATTTTTGGGCTTGTAAAAGAACCTCAAACCTAAAGAGCCTCTGAGCAAAATTTGATCAGCCTTTCCTATCCAAGTGATACCTTAGTTGACTTCTCTTTGAGATGATGAGCTAACCACTTGTCACTCGCTGACATCTGTAGAGAAATAAACTAAATTAGCTTGAGTAAGTAACTCCTGCAAGGCATCCTCCTTGCCCCACATGGTGATGTATGGATGTAGACAGATCTGGTAGGGGTTGAATAAACTTCACGAATCAAATATTGCTCAATGGGAACCATAGAGAAACTTCGAATAGAGAGAAAACTGAGTACAGTGACATCTAAAAAATTTTGGTCATTTACAATGAACTACAATGAGCAAACTACAATGGTAGCGCTGTTTCGTAGTAACAGAATATGTAACTAAATAAAACAAATGCAAGGCACACGGCGTGTTAACTCGAGATTATGGGAAATTAGCCATTTTGTAAATTTAAATTTTTAACTGTTATCCTTTCGTTCTATGTAGACGGTACTGTAAAAATTATATACTATCGAAAGTTAAAATCATTACTTAGATTTTATTTTAATCTCATTTGTAAGTAAATTCAAACTTGTTTACGTTTTTAATGTGAATATATTTTCAAAGATAAACCTACTAGAAGTGATAAAATTCTAAAATTTGTTAGGTTAGGAAGAGTGATATTAGTGTACAGCCATTTCTAATAAACATTTTAAAAATGTGACTTTATGATGGATTTCAGATGTACAACATGGCTAAGGTTCTTTAATAAATATTGTATAAAGTACGTACGTGAGAATAAGGGGGTAGGTCAATTGTAGATATTTATTAAGAGAGCTCATAATGCACGTTTTTAAATTTTAATAAACGAAAATAAATTAACATGTTTTATTTATTTCCATTCTTCCCTTCTGTTAAAATTTAAGAAAATCTTTGGGTCTGAGAGGCTGGATATAAATAATTCCATAATTTAAGATTAATTAATACGTTATTTATTCCTATAAAAGTTCAGTTCCATGATTATTCACCAGCTGGCATTATATAATTATAATTCATAATTTTACCACCAGGCGGTGCTGAATTTCATATTAGTACCAGAAAAAAATCGAAAAAATTTAGATGTCGTTAGTTGTTCTACACTAGTGCCGCTTATGGCATGTATGCAAAACTTGTCCACTTTCTTCTCTGGTACTCTGTGAATGGGAACTTCATGGTCCTGTTTGTATTCTTCTGTGTGTATATTTTTCAGTGACAGCTCTCAATCTAAATTATTAGTGAAGCTCTTTCTTTCTACTTAATTTTCCTTAAGAAAATTTCTTATAAAAATTAGTGGAAGTAAACTAGGTGAGTTATGATCATCAATACATTGAAATTCAATACACGGTATCTTCATCAATTGAATGTCATAAATACAAATATTTGTTAATAAATAGTTAGATTTTACAACTCATCTCATAATTATAGATTAATTATTATTAATTAGATTATTAATTAAAATAAACCTGATAGTGTCACTTGATTTAAATATTAAGACAAATTTTGACTACTCATATCATAGGAAGAAAAAAAACAACATAAGTTGTTAATAACTTTTGAATTATGGTTAATAAGATGAAAATGTCAAAAATATGTATCCCAAAACATGAATTTAACAACTTTCGGAAATGAAAGAAAAAATTAAAATATATTTAAGACTAAATGAAAAAAAAGGAACAAAAGAGCTGCTGATATTAAATTTATTGATAGATGTCTAAAACTAGAAATAGTACCACAAATAAGAGGTAAGTCATAAAAATCTTAACTATTTATTAATTAAAATAAACCTCATAGTGTTATTTCCTTTAAATATTAAGACAAATTTAATTAAAATTACAGTAGAAAGGAAAACTGTGAGGTATTTACATTAATAAATGAGTTGGAGAAAATGTTTTAACATCTCACCTCACAACATTGCATGTCTTCACGATACCGGTTTCAAAAGTATAGTATTACTTCCATCTTCAGTCAAATTCCAACAAATATTTGTATTTATGACATTTGTCTGATGAAGATACAGTATTTAACTATTACAGGAATTAGTCACTAAGAGGTTTAATTTTACCATAAGATACAGTATATTGAAACAGCTGTTATGAATGTCAAATAAAATAAATATTTATTAAAATTGATGGTTTTATTTATTAAATACGTAATGGATTTTCATCAAGTAAACACAAATCAATTGATTATTGTTTGTAATAATTAAAACACTTTACTTTTCAGCCTCTCTCAAGAAGTATGACAGAAATAAGTCACCTACTTACCAAGGCACCTACACTAGATATCCATTTTACCTATCCTATGGTGATGGTAGCGGAGGAAAGGGTTATTACTCCGTTGACTCAGTTACAGTGAGTGTTTTATTTTTATCTTTTGAATAGTTTAAGATGTCTATGTGCCGCAACTGTCAGGGTCACTGCAAATTTATACAAGGATACTATCAAACTTTGATAAGGGCACTGTCAAACTTTGTTATGAGTTTTATAAGATTCATGATGTGTTCCGTTGAGGTTTATTCAAAATTAATATAAAATTATAGAATATTCACCTGAAAGGTCCGTCTCCTCAACTTAATTATCATTTAACTGTAGCGCTTTCGGGACTTGTCCCATCATCGGCAGGATTCAAAACTGGTGTTTCACTGAAGATCTGGTAGAGGGGGTTGCATGTATTGGGTTCGTTTTCGTTTATCAGGCTGTTGTTGTGAGCTGCTTTCATGATTTCCATCTCTTCGAGTACGTTTATCTTCACTGGATTATTTTCTCTGTGCATCACTGTTAGGGTGTTTTCAATATTTAACATGCGATGTCCTTCATGGATAACGTGTTTTGCATAGCTTGATTTACCTTCTGCGTGAACGAAGTCTCGAAAATGTTCTTTGAATCTGATGTTAAAACTCCTGTTTGTCCTTCCTATATAAAATTTGTTGCAGTCCTTACATGTCAGTTTATAAACTCCTTTGCTGTTGAAAATGTTATTTTCTTCAATGTTATTGTTTATTATGTTGTTTAATTTGTTATTGGTTCTGTATGCTATTTTTACGTTTTTATCAGTTTTCTTTAGTGCATTGGCTAATTTTGTCGTTTCTTTTCCTGTGTATGTAAGTGTTATCCATGTTTTCTTGTTGTTGTCAGATTCTTTTTCTAGTTTAGTTATGTTGGTTATGTTGTTCTTCCTTTTTTGTTTTTTTACGAGCTTATCTATGAATTCTTCATTATAGCCATTGGTTTTTGCCATATACTTAATGTAGTTGAGTTCTTGGATATAATTGTCTTTGCTTAATGGGAGTTTCAACATTCTACTGACTAAGCTATTAAATGTACTAATTTTCTGTTGAAAAGGGTGTATAGAATTTTTGTTTATGGCCAGAGCATTGTTTGTGGGTTTCCGGTAGATACCGATTTCTAGTTTATTGTTGTGTAGATTTTTGGTTATAGACAAATCTAAGTAGTTTATGCTGTTGTTAACTTCTATTTCTTCGGTGAAAGTGATTTTTTCATGCATGTTGTTTAAGTCTTGTAGTATTTCTTTTTCTTTTCTGTTTTCATTTTCATATATTACTAGTACATCATCGACATATCATGTTATTAGTTTTATGTTGAATTTGTGTATTAGTTCCTCAAAATGTTTATTTTCCAGTTCTTGTAGGAAGATTTCTGTCATTATTCCAGATGTAGGACTCCCCATCGGGATCCCGTCTTCTTGAATAAATAGTTCATTGTTAAATTGGAAGTAATTTTGCTTTATTGTTGTTGTTATTAGTTTGTTTAACTGATTGATATAGTTATCTTCAAGTTTACTGTCTGTTAGTTTTTGTTTTATTATGTTTGCTGTTTCGTTTATCGGGATATTAGTGTACAGGTTTTTTATGTCGAATGACGTCATTTTAGTATTCCTATTGATTTCTAAATGCTGTAGTATGTCTGCTAGTTCAAATGAGTTCTTAATTGTGTAACGATTTTCAAGTTTGACATCATTTTTCATTTTCTGAGCGACTAATTTGGAAATTTTATAGTTAGGAGCATTCATGCAATTAACAACTGGTCTTATGGGAATGTTGTCTTTATGGATTTTTGGAAGGGCTTTCATTACTGGTGGTGAGGGAGTATTATTTACCCATTTGGCGTTTTTGTATTTATTATGTTCATTATTGGTTGTGTTGGTGATTAGAGGGCACGATTTTAGTGCTTCTTTTATTTGTCTGCTATACTTTCCTGTGGGATCTTTTTCAATTTTTTTGAAATTGTTTTCTTTTATAAATTGCTTGGTTTTATTGATGTATTCTTCCTTTTCCATAATAACTATAACATTGAAGAAAATAACATTTTCAACAGCAAAGGAGTTTATAAACTGACATGTAAGGACTGCAACAAATTTTATATAGGAAGGACAAACAGGAGTTTTAACATCAGATTCAAAGAACATTTTCGAGACTTCGTTCACGCAGAAGGTAAATCAAGCTATGCAAAACACGTTATCCATGAAGGACATCGCATGTCAAATATTGAAAACACCCTAACAGTGATGCACAGAGAAAATAATCCAGCGAAGATAAACGTACTCGAAGAGATGGAAATCATGAAAGCAGCTCACAACGACAGCCTGATAAACGAAAACGAACCCAATACATGCAACCCCTCTACCAGATCTTCAGTGAAACACCAGTTTTGAATCCTGCCGATGATGGGACAAGTCCCGAAAGCGCTACAGTTAAATGATAATTAAGTTGTGGAGACGGACCTTTCAGGTGAATATTCTATAATTTTATATTAATTTTGTTATGAGTTTTCATTAATATTTAACTTTTTGAACGCCATGCCTGGCGTGCGCCGGTGAAAGTGTGTGTACAGCAGTACGCCATGCTCGGCAAGCTCTGGTTTTCAATCTTATTATTTTAAATATTTTTTTCCTGAAGTTTTTACTTCAATAAACTAAAATTATTTTTCGTGCTGTGTTTGTACATCCTTTCTTAGCAATACTTTGCACATCCCTTACAGAATAACAGTACAGGCTAGTTGTAAATGCGTTTTCTAAAGGAGGATGTACATTCATGTTTCAAGGCCTTTTTTTTTTTGGCTATGGAATATTGCAATTTCAGGATTTTCTCTTTATTTATTTTATTTTTAGTTGAAAAGATACCTGGCCAAGGGGTAGATCATGCTGTGAAACACAGTGATTCATATCTCGAAGTTGACGAAAATACAATATGCGAGTTTATTGTGTCAGTTTTATCAGAAGATGAGAGTGACAGTAACAGTTCATCAAATGGTTATTTGTTTGACGAATGTGATAGTAGTCCTGTTTCTAAGAGAATATTATTACAATCTAAGCCTGTAAATAGTAAAGCAAGTGATGTAGACCTAAATGAACATGGTGTGAGTGACAGTGGTGGGTGTGTCGCGCCAGACAAAACACGTGGCATAAAACAGCTGTTTGACTGGAATGGATTCGAACCCAGGACTGTAAAAAATGTTCAACAATTTGAATATTATAAGTGTTTAGTGATAATGCCATCAAAAGTATTCAATAGGATAAATGTTTTAGTGATAGTGATAACAAATTTCAATGAAGACACCGTGCTGAATTCGAACCTGGGATCTTTACAAGTGGAAGCAACACCGCCTAACCTTCAAATAAATGTATAATAGTGAGTTTAAATTCAATTTAGCATGGCATGTAGACAGTTAATTATACTTTATATAGGTTTATATTATATAGTATGGCGTAGTACTTTAAATTAAAAAAACCTGGCACCCACAACCCAGCTGGCAAAATGGAAACTCGGCGGTCAAAAGGTTAAAGGAAGTGACACTATGAGGTTTAATTCAATTAATAAATTGATTTAGATTTAACAACTCATATTATAATTGTAGATTTCTTGAAGACTAGTTTCGATACATCTCCATATCATTTTCAGTTCCATCTAACTGTTGAATTGGTGGTTGGTGATCTTGTAGGAAGCTTCCTGCTCCTTCTGTTGGCTGACTAATGGAACTTCTAAATTAAATCTTTTTCCCTGGAAATTTCAAAATTCATGGTTTTCCTTTTATTTTTGTGGATGTAAATTTTGTCCCAAACTGTGAGTTCCTTAGATTTGGGAGAAAATTCACATCCACAAAATAAAAGGAAAATCATGAATTTTGAAATTCCTGGGGGAAAAGATTTAATTTGAAACTTCATTAATGAGCCAACAGAGGGAGCAGGAAGCAGCTTACAGGATTGCCAACCACCAATTCTACAATTACATGGAATTGAAAATGATATGGAGATGTTCGATAGTAGTCTTCAGGAAATCTGCAATTAATTATGAGGTGAATTGTTAAATCTAAATCACTTTATTAGTTTGTTGAGGATGCTTCCAAACTAAGGCTCAAATCTATGAATGCATTAGAATGTAAAAGTCTTTCTCTGCCTGTACTCTGCTGAGAAAGTTGCATCCAAATACGTCTTTGCGTACTCAAAAATCTGTTCATGCAATAATAATTGTTAAAATTCCTAAGCTACCTAGCGAGGTGACTTAGCAGAGAAACAAATCGTGAGCAACCCGATGGGAACCGATGGTAACCGATGTAGTTTGAAACCTTGTCGCGTACCTTGCTGCTTTATCCAAGATGTCGGACCTTGAAGAGTTGAAGAGTTCGATCATGTTTTCGGTATACGCGGAGAAGAGGAATTTGATAGAGTCTACCAAAGAATTCAACTGAAAGAACAGGAGAATCGGCGTAATATTGCACGATGCAGACGTCGTATCCAGTATTATTTGCAGGATGCAAGCATAAATGCATTCCTCTAGCAGATGAAAATAACGGAAGTGGTTTTATCGCTGAGAATTCTGGGTAATTTCTTGCCAATATTACGAAAACGACGACTTTCATGCATGACCAGTTAGTGGGTAGCTAATTTGATCTTTGCACTTGCTCACGGTAAGTCAGCTCACCAGTGATTGGAAGTAATTTGAGTAGAGACTAATGTATTTGCATGCGGCCCTTAATTTGAACCTTCATGAGTCAGTCAACAGAGGGAGTAGAAAGCAACCTATAGGATTGCCAACCACCAATTCAACAATTACATGAAATTTAAAATGATATGGAGATGTTCGATAGTAGTCTTCAGGAAATCTGCACATATGAGGTGAATTGTTAAATCTAACGCAATTTATTAATTTGTTAAGAGTGCTGCCAAACTAAATAAAAGTTCAATACAGCAAAGTTATGTAAAAAGAAAGGTAGCAAATATATGAAACAAACTGATGTTTTGCAGTTGAAATTGGACAAGAAGAATGACTTACTTTAAGGACAATATGGCATAGTAACAATGAGATCATGTTACAGGTTGCAGGTCTCACTGTTAAGTCACAGTATTTTGGAGAAGTTGTGAGTGACAGACAAGGTGGTGGCATTGATGGAATTTTTGGTTTGGGACCAGACAGCCAAGTTGCACGAGCAAACAATTTGAAACCTCTAACATTCGTCTCAAATCTGAAGAAGGATGGTGTCATTACAAACCGAATATTCTCTATCCGCCTCACTGGGTAAATATTTATTTAACTTTTTATACTGTCACTGCTTTATTTAATTCTGTTAAGCTCTTCCTGACATTTCACTAACAAATTGATCTTGTTTTAAAGTTTATCTATCACACAATTGTTTTACAGTCTCTAACGAGTCACTTGCCACAGTTTCTTGTCTTTCACAGCTCACTGTATCACTGTCAATTCACAACTGACTTGCTCCAGTCCCTAGCAGCAGATTATATAGGGCGGGGAAGGAAATTTCTCAGTTTCCGATCGAGAATTTTCCAGTATGTTTCTGGCCATTGAACCTTCTCGTTAGGGAGGGTCAAAGCTTAGAGAAATCTCTGGAACGAAAGTCTAGATGCATTGATGTCTGCGCGGGTCTTACAACTTGTGAGTCAGTAACTTATGAATTTATTTCTACAAATATGTGACCACTATTCTTGTTTTCACCCACGAAATTCAAACACCATTATTACATTGCATCACAATACTAAAAGAATATAAATTTTATAATAATTAAATGAATCAGATTTTGTACCTTCCTTCATATTTCTGTAAAATTCAGGACCAATTTAGAAAGCAAATTTCTTTCATTCTCAAGTGGCATATGACTCATTTTATTTTATTAATTTTTATATCTAGCATACCGCCCATTCCGGAGGTTAAATTTTGGACAAAATCTTCTGCCTATCTTGGTCATTCCATGTTTCCTCTTCCATCATTTCCATTCATCAACTCCTTATTTCTCGACATTGTTCTTCCAATTTATATCCTAGCTGACCTCATAGTCTCTTCCTTCCTAACCTAAATTCTAGTGGTTGTGTTGGTATCCTTCCAGTATTGATTCTTTTAACACAGCCATACCATCTTATTCTGCTTATCCTTCATTTCATCTTGTATTTTATCCAACTTCAAAATGCCTCTCATATGAGGGTTCTGTATTCTATCTCGTCTGGTTTTTCCAAGCATGCTATTTATAAACTTCATCTCTGTTCTTTGAATTCCAATTAAATCCTTACTTATTTTGGCTCCATAAATATAGATAAGTTTAAAATATGTTTTATACTTTGGTTTCTTTTTTCAATTCATTGGCATATCCTGATTGACAGCAGGCTTTTAATTAAATGACAGCATTTAGCACTATTTTGTTTCTGTCTGCTTATTTATTTTTTTGAATTTTGACTTCTTTATTAATAGTAAATAATAATAATAATAATTTTTTTTTTATTCCCACTACAGGCCTCAGGAGGCCCTTGGGGGAGTAGGAGGTTAAGGCTCCCACTTTTTTCTAGACAATTGGCACTTTATGCCAGCCGGGTTGTCAGCCCTGCGTGACGGCCGCCTTTACCCCCAGAACAAGCGTCTGGTACTCATTTCAGTTAGAGGCTGAGTCGACCCCAGGGCCATAGTGCCGCCAGAGAGTTTGGGTCAGTTTAAAAATCCTGACCCCAACGGGACTTGAACCCTCGACCCTCCGGCTTGTAGCTCAGTGCCTTAACCACTACGCTACGGCGTGCCCCCAATAATAATAATAGTAATAATAAATTAAATTACTAATAAATAGTGAGTCATGAAATCTCACCTCATAAACTTCGTGTTCTTTAAGCATGGTACTCCATTTGCAAAAGGCATCCCTCTCATCTTCAGCCATCTTTATGACGTAAAGATGGAGTTTACGAGGTGAGATTTCATGACTCACTATTATTAGTCATTAACTCGAAAGCCTCATAATGTTATTTCACATAATTAATTTATGAAATAATAAATTTAGCCTGTTGCATCCACTAAGGGCCATGTCTTCTGCCTATGCAGGATTAGCTCAACTTTTTGACTCCTTAGGTGAGCGGATCCTAAGGAACCTTGAGTTCCCATTGATTTGTTTCCAGTTTACCTGTTCCTCCTCCCTTTCTCCTTACACACTATTACTTCCTAAATAAATAAACTCTTTGACTTGTTGATTTTTTCTTCATTTACTCAAATACTAATATCTTATAACTTCCAATGTAGATGTAAAGAAATTAAGTCATTCTCCGTCTGCTATTGACTGCTAACATATTGAAGGAAATTCCATACTGCATCAATCAATCTGATAGTAGAGTATGTTCAGTGAAAACTAAAAAAAAATACGTAATATTGTATTGTTGTAAATGTGTGAAATATACAAGCAAAAATTTGATGTTTTTTATTATAAATATAACATTTATAATTGAAAGACAAATTATATTTTAAAAGAAAATAGACTGGGGTTTGAACCTGGTACCTCTAGCTTTATATGCTAAAGCTCTGCCTCTGAGCTATCATAGGCCTCCAATCTAAATGCTATTTTTTCTCTTGTACATTTCAATTCCCGAGAGCACCAAATGCTTGTGAACCATTACTTGACACGTGAATGGCGGCTTCTTATTTAAGAAGACTTTAAATCGGAATTTAACATTACCTTATAAAGCCAGTAGAGCTTTTTTCAATGCTTTTGTTATAAATTTAACATTTCTCATTGAAGGTCAAATTATATTTGTAGAGAAAATTTTGCATGTCGAGCAACAGTTCGCAAGCCTTTGGCGCTCTCAGGAATTGAAATATATAAGAGAATAATTTGCATTTAGATTGGAGGCCAGGGATACCTCAGTGGCAGCACATTAGCATATAAAGCTAAAGGTCCTGGGTTCAAACCCCAGTTTAGGCATAATAGTTTTTCTCCTCAAATATGAGGAAAACATATGACTTAGGCTTTCACGGCCGCAGTTAGTATGATGATCTTGAAGAAGATTTCCGGGCTGTTGGCCATAGTCTTGAAGCTTGTAGTTTCCCGACGTTTTGTCAGAGATTGCATCCGGTATCCTCAAGGGTTATCTTGAGGCTTGTAGTTCCTCGATGTTTTGCCAGAGACTGTCCAGCAAGGGTTGTCTTGACACTGGCCATGAGGATGCCGAACGCAGTCTCTGACGAAACATCGGGGAACTCTCAATGGCCAACAGCCCAGAAATCTTCTTCAAGATCATCATATAGAAAACATTTTTTTTAAATTTAATGCAAAAATCCAGGTGTGTGAATTATGTGATGGTATGAATTATACAAGTAAATATGGAAAATTTATCAAAATATGTATTTTTTAGAGGCATGATGTATTTAAGATTTCTAATAGTTGTAATGTATTTTCCATACAGTGATGATAATAGTATCCTTACTATTGGTGGTGTGAACAATTCCTTGTATTCAGGAAAATTAACTTATGCCTCAGTATTGCCAGACTACAACAGCTGGACCATCATGCTGGACAGGTATATTTATTTATTTATTTATATTACTGGTGAATTAAGACTTTCTGTTCCATTCAGCCAGATCTATTAAATGTCTGTGGCAAAACTAATTATAATTTACTGGGAAGTATGAGGAAGTCCAAACTCTGAGAAGACTATAGTGATTATATTCTTGCCAGGACCAGCTTCGTAGGCTAGTGGTCAGCATTTGTGATTACAGTTCATGAGGTCCCAGGTTGAGATTCCCGGTCAGACCATAGGAATTTTTTCTTAAAGGGAATTATTCCTGTGGTTGCCAATGGTTTGGAATTAAGGTTAAGTTTAGATTAAGGACTCTCCTGGCATTTAATTAATATTTATCACCCATCATATCATCGGGGTAATGTAACTCCACCTTCAAGGTGCTCCAACCTAAGAAATGGATTACAATTCTGCCAAAGTCAGGGAGAAAGCCAATAATGTTATAAGAGACAACTTGGCAGCATTGGAGAAAAAAAAATTCTTGCCAGAGGTTTCAAGGACATATGATATATAAACAGCAATTTCAGTTTCTTTTAAACAAATGTTTGTTGTTCCATATAATATTGTTTAAACAACCATCATTATTATTAATGGTCCACTGCTATAGTCTTGAGGTAGTGTGCTGCCTTGTCATGCAGCAGGCCCGGGTTTGATTCCCGGTCGGGACAAGCTTCCTGGGTGAAGTTTTTTTCGGAGTTGTTCCTCACCTGTAAGACAAATGTGCCCATCTCACTTGCTGCTACTTCATGACATGACAATGATCAACCAATCTCCCATCCAATAGTAATATATATTTTTTAAAGATTTTTTTTCCTCTTTCATAATAATATTAACAAATACTAGGGCATTTGATAAGTTATGGCAACACTGCTATAATATCACAAAAAATTTATTTAGGTTACTTTTTGATATTACAAACTTCATTTATAGTCTCGTGTGAAGTCAACTATACATTGCCAAATCATTGGAAGATGGTGCACTCCATCTGCAGCACTATTTCTAGATATCTCTTTCACTGATCGAACCAGAGCTTTCTGGATATCAACTCTTGATTGAAATTGAATGCTTCATAGAGGTTCTTTGTTCTATGAGAATAAGTTATAGTCACAAGGGCTCCTGTCTGGTGAATTTAGTGGATGTTTGAGTACTTTCCAATTCCACCTTCTAAACAAATTCTACTGAACATGTTTTTAGGGTGGTATTACTTTCTAAATGTGACAAACAGAGAATGTGTTCACAAAATATTCCTGTTTTGAGACTTTCAATATTATAGTTTTATACAACGAAGACTGCTCAACAATAAACTACAAAATTACAATAATCACCACTAGGATCACTGATTTACAAGAGTGTTGCCATTACATATCTTTTTTTATTTTATTTCAGGATTCTTTCTGTTATTTACACAGGTATCCTCAACTAAATTTTACAATTTTTTTCTTCCATACTTCCCGGTCTTGTGTGTCTGCTTCTGTCATATTTCTCTTCTTCATGTTGTCTTGAATTCCCTTTATCCCAGTTGACTTTGGTCTACCATGTTTCCCTTTTCCAGGAGCTATCCTTTTCAATAATTCTTTGTTTGTTTGTGTGGCCCTTCTTCTCAATATATGTCCATACAATCTTAGTTGGCTTTTTTCAATCTCTTGTACAAATTTTTTTCTACATTCATTACTTCTCTTATTGTATTTTTTATTTTATCTAATTTTGATATTCTTGCCGATCTTCTTAAAAAGTTCATTTCTGTGACTAATCATTTATTTCTGTGTTTTTGCTTCAACACAGAATTACTTATCGAATGCCCTAGTATTTGATACGGCATTCGGACACAAATGCCACTTCTTAAGTTATGATGTCCCAGGGAATGAACCTGGACTATTAACCTAATTGTTCTATTTGACATTTTACTCAACCTGATATTTCATTTTCAATAACATTTAACTTTTTTCCTTAGCGTGAATTTTGGAAAAATTGAAATTGGCACAAGTGCTCCAGCTGTAATTGATACAGGAACTACAATGATTATATTAACATCTTCTTATTGGGAAATTTTTGAGGTATGTTTCCTGTGTATTATTATTAAAATTGCAGATCAATAAAACAATAACAATAATAATGATAATAATAATAATAATAATGTTAATAACAGTTAATAATTATAAAATAATGCTAATGCTAATAATATTTGTTTATTTATTTATTTATAAACAGGTTTACAATATCTTCCTGTGCCCAAAGCTTTTTCAATTTTTATCTTCTTTCGCTATTATTCTCTATCTTCCCATTCCAATTCTTCAAGACCTAGCTCCCTCATACCTCTTCTTACATCATCCATCCATTTAAATCTAGGTCGACCTCTCTTTCCTTTCCTGGGTGCAATCCATTTCCAAAGCTTGTCTGGGTAATCTTTTCTCTGGCATCCTACATATATGACCATACTATTCTACTTGTCTGTATTTCACAAACTGTAATATTGAATTTTGCACTTTCATTTGTTGTCTGATGATTGTATTTCTGATTTTTTCCAATTTAGAATGTCTAGTTGAGCACCTGAAACAATCCATTTCAGTAAACATAAGCTTTAAACTCAAAATTTTATTCAACTGCCAAGTTTCTGCACCGTATGTTAGCGCGCTTCAAATTATGGATTTATAAATTTATAATTTTGTAATAATAATAACCACAATAATAATACCATAACAATTCTTCTAGAATTAACAATGAAAGAATGAATAATAACAATAATAATATTAACAACAATAATAATAATAATAATAATACTCCTGGTGAAATTAAATGTTTCTTACCTCTCCTCATATAAATCTTCTAAGTAGATCGCGATTTTGAGACCATAACGGTCTCATCTTCAGTACTTCTTTGGCGACTGATGTTATGTCGATCGGAAGAAACTCTTCTTCTTCCCTCAACAGAGGGAAGTACTGAAGATGAGACCGTTATGGTCTCAAAATCGCGATCTACTTAGAAGATTTATATGAGGAGAGGTAAGAAACATTTAATTTCACCATAAATTAAACCTCATAGTGATTAATTCCTATAAAAGCTAAAAATAATACTCCTAATTAACAATTTATCATTACTATTGTCATTATTGTTGGCTATGGTGGTCTAATGGTTATGTTTCTTGCGTCTAGTCCTGAGGGTCGAAGAATCAAACCCGACCAGGGACAATGCATTTTTTAAGATGCAAAATCCAAGGAACATGTCCTCAGGAAGGGACTTTAAGCCATGGGTCCTGAATCTTAATATTTTCCAGCTCATAAAAGAACCTTAAACCTGAAAAAAAGGCCTCTAAGCAAAATTAATTTGGAATCACCATTGAGGTTATTGTATAAAAAAGTTAAAATAATGAAACATATGTCAGTTGATTATATTATTTTTGGTCTGGACATCTTACCTCAATATTAATGTTGATTTGTTCTTGGACATGTTTCAAAACAATTCTCTGTTTTATCTTCAGCTTTCCCAGACTGGGAAAGCTGAAGATAAAACAGAGAATTGTTTTGAAACATGTCCAAGAACAAATCAACATTAATATTGAGGTAAGATGTCCAGACCAAAAATAATATAATTAAAATAACCTCAAAATATAACTTCCTAAAATTAAATATATGTCAGTTGTCTTCAACAAAGTAAAACTCCATTATAACATTGTAGGGCTTTCAAAACATGTTGTTCTATTATCAGCAGCTGAAAGATATCGAGTATTCAGCTGCTGCTGATGGAACATGTTCCGAAAGGCCTAAAATGTTATAATGGAGTTTCAATTTGTTGAGGAAGACTGAGAGATCTCAGTTACATGTTTTATTATTTTATATTTTAACTTTATATGTGTTAATCATTTTCTTATTGTGTTGCAGAGTATTCCTACAATTATACAATATGACAGAATATATTATGTGAGTATACATAATCTAGAAACAATAATCACAAATAGGAATGAGCTGCACAGAGAAATTAAACATAGGCTCAATTCTGGAAATGCGTGCTATTATGCATTACAGACACTTTTGATGTCCCAACTCCTTTCAAAAAAACATTAAACTGAAAATATATAAAACTATTATTCTACCAGTTATATTTTATGGATGCGAAACATGGACTCTTACTTTAAGGGAGGAAAGGAGATTACGAGTATTTGAGAATAAAGTTCTTAGGATAATTTTTGGACCAAAGAGAGATGAACAGACAGGTGAATGGAGAAGACTGCATAATAGTGAATTACATGGTCTTTATAGGAAGCCAGATATAATGAGAACAGTTAAGTCTTGTAGACTGCAATGGGCAGGACATGTGGCACGAATGGGGAATGAAAGACATGCATGGAAGCTGCTAGTAGGAAAACCAGAAGGAAAACGCCCAGTTGGTAGACCAAGAATGAGGTGGAAGAATAACATTAACTATGATTTGAGGGAAGTAGATTATACAGGGAATGTTTGGAAAACATTAGCTCAGGATAGGGATGTATGAAGAGCTTATGTCCACACAGCCATGAACCTACTAGTTTGATAAGTGCCAGTGAGTAAGTAAGTAAGTATACATAACATAGATGAATGTTGACTTTTAGGAATTAACACTTCTTCTTCTTCTTCGTCACGGTTTAGGCTTATTTACTAGACTGTTCCGGCTCCAAATTGCTGCTGTTTCCATCTTTTCTTTAGTCTTCTCAGACTTCTTCTTCCTCGTGGAAGTATAATTTATTAATGAGAAACTCTATCACCTCACCTCATATCCTTCTGCTTACCATTCTTATCAGACCGGTTTTGGGACTTTATTATGTTCCATCCTCATGACCATTATTATGTCATCTTAAAAGTACTGAAGATGGAAACTAATAAGGTCCCAAAACTGGTCTAATTAGAATAATAAGAAAAGGATATGAGGTGAAGTGATACAATTTTTCTTAAATAGATTAATGTATTTCATCATCCATCATGTTTGATGCTACAACCCATTGCAGGCCTTGACCGGCCCAACTGCGCGCCTCCTGCAGGCCTTGACCGGCCCAACTGCGCACCTCCATCCATTTCTCTTTTCCACCTTCCTTCTCCATCCCTGGACTCCCATAACCTTCAGATACTGTTCCACACTGTCTAGTCATCTGGTAAGAGGTCTTCCAACTTTTATTTTTTCCCTCTATTGTAGAGAATTTGATTCTATGAGCAATGTCTGTTTCCTCCAATCAATGTAAATGGACCAGCCATCTCAACCTTGAAGATTTTATTATTCTGACTATGTCAGTATCACCATATGTCTTAAAAAACACTCCTGGCGCGACAGGCCTACAAGGCCCTTAGCCTACCATCCGGCTGCTGGCCTCACATCCACATGTGTCAATCACATAGGTAGATGATAATCAACCAGTGTAGGGGTGACATGTGGTCAGCATGTCGAGTCCTCCAGCCGTTATAGCTGGTTTTCTCAACCTGGAGTCGCTACTTATTGTAGCTACCCAAATGCATCACAATGCCGGGTGGGCACCGGTCCCATACTGGCCGAAATACCATGAGAAAATTTCTTCCCCCGTGGAGACTTGAACCAGTGCAAGTCTCATAGCTCTGTGCCAAGGCTTCCTGCCTTAACCACTCAGCTACGGCGCGGGATCCACATAAGCCTTACAATTCATAATTATATCTACTGCACCATTTGCCATTTTCATTTATCAGTCCATAGATTTTCCTTAGAATTCTTCTTTCAAATACCTTTAATTTATTTTCATTATTTTTAGTTAATGGCCAAGTTTCACTTCCATATAGGATAACAGGCCTCAGTAGAGTTTTGAATATTTGGATTTAGTTTGAAGGCTAAGATATTGACTATTTATTATTTTTTTATTCCATAATAACATCTCTGAATGTTATATTTGAAGATAAACATTTTTGCCCAGACCAAGACTCGAAATGGTAGAGCATTTGGCCCAGCAAGCCAAAGGTCCCGGGTTCGAAACTTGTCAGGGCAAACATTTTTCTCTTCAAATATAATTTATCCTTCAGTGAGAACTGTTAAATTAATAATAAAAACATCAATAGAAGCCCTACTGGCTTTATAAAGTAGTGTTTAAATTCCCAATAAATGTCTTCTTAACTAAGAAGCTGCCATTTGCAAAGATAGAAGCAAAGTCTTCATAGCATTTGGTGCTGGGAATTACAACGTATATAAGAGAAAAATTTATGTTTAGATCGGAACTCATCCTGGTAGCTCAATTGGTAGAGCATTTGGCCTGGCAAGCCAAAGGTCCCGGATTCGAGTCTCGGTCTGGGCGAAAATTTTTCTCTTCAAATATAATTTCTCCTTCAGTGAGAACTGTTAAATTATTAATAATAAAAACATCTCTGAATGTATTTATGTAGTCAAATATACACTCTCCCTCATAAGGAAAATTTCTCAAATCGATATACAGGAGTTATAAATAAAGTAGAGGTAATACTATCAGGACAATATTACATACTTACTAATATGTAGTAATAGCTGTATTGAGGTCAGATGCAGTTGTTTCGAGTGCTGTTGTGTATGTGAGAAGTTTAAGTTGACATAACGATCACTTTTCTTTAAACAAAATGTAATTCAAAGAAAGGGAAATTTTACAGAAGAGTAGAAAAACTAATTATAACTATGTTCATATTATTTGTTTTTAAACATCGTAATGATGGACAAATTATATTTCAAAAGAAAAATATATGCCTAGACTGGGGTTTGAACCCAGGACCTTTGACTCTCTATGCCAGTGTTCTATCCAAGTGAGCTACCTAGGCCTCCAATCTAAATACATATTTTTTTCTTCTACATAGTTAATTCCCTAACCCCAAATGCTACAAGCCATTGCTACAAAGGAGCCGCCATTTGCAAAAATCGTAGCAACGGCTCGTAGCATTTGGGGTTAGGGAATTAACTATGTAGAATAGAAAAATATGCGTTTAGATTGGAAGCCTAGGTAGCTCACTTGGATAGAGCATTGACATAGAGAGTCAAAGGTCCTGAGTTCAAACCCCAGTCTAGGCGTGTATTTTTCTTTTCAAATATAATTATAACTAACTTATTTATTATATTCTGCTACTTTTCAGCAAATAATGAACAACATAGATAAAAGACAATTCAGACAAAAGTAATTTTATGATGTTATATGAAAATTCATATACTCAGGATGATGTCTAAATAATTTTTTGAAGAAAAAAGCATTTTTGTCTGAACTGGGTTTTGAACTCAAGAACCTCAAGTTTTATACTTTGGTGTACTAATCACTTGTGCTATCCAGTCACAAAAAATTGTGTCTAAATAACAATGCCTGGATATGATAAAATCAACTGTTTCCTACCTCTCCTCATATAAATCTTCTAAGTAGATCGCGTTTTCGAGATCATTATGGTCTCGAAATCACAATCTTCTTAGAAAATTTATATGAGGAGAGGTAGGAAACATTTGATTTTATCATAAATTAAATCTCATAGTGATTAATTCCCATAAAAATTCAATAGATGCCTGGATAGCTCATGTGGTTCATGTGGCAGTATGTAAAACTGGGTGTCTTGGGTACAGGCAAAAAATTTTGAATTAAAAAAAGCACCCTCATTCCATAAGATTTTAGAACACACATTAATACAGTTCCCCTTTTGCAACAACTAGTTATATAATATACTATTATATTCATGATCTTAATTTTTTAAAATTTGAGTAAACAAATCGGATATTATTTTTACATCTCACCTCATAAACCTTCATGATTTTCACAAGACCAGTTTCTGAAAGCAATCCCTTCTATCCTCAGACAAAACTCTATCAAACTTCCATCACCAACAACTTTCCAACTGCCATCTAGTGCCGGTTTTATGAACTTTGAGATCAAATTTTGCTCGCTGGGAACTTCAAAATTCGTGGATCTTTATTTGTTCTTTTGAATGTACATATTTTTCCAAACCGTTAATTCCAAAGGAATTTTGAAATTCCCAGTGAGCAAGATTTGATCTCAAAGTGTGTCAAACTGGCACCAGATGGCAGTTGGAAATTTGGTGGTGATGGCAGAAGTTTGACAGTCAGAGTTTTGGTTAAGATTGGAAAGGATACTTTCAGAAATTGGTCATGTGAAAAATCACAGAGTTTTATGAGGTGAGATGTAAAATAATATCTGATTATATTTAAATTAATATTGGGAAGTAAACATTATGAGGTTATATCATTAATATTGAATGGAGAACATATTTTTAATAACTCATCTCATACAATTTCAATTGTATTGTTAATTGAGTTATTAAAAATATGTTCTCCACTCAATATTAATACCTGATTAATCTATATTAATTGTAAATTACCTCATTGTGTTAGTTCCCATTATAATTTTTATTAAAACCTTAACTAATATTACTTGAATGTTATTACACAGGTATTTTGTTCTGTGATCAACCAACTTCCAAGATTAAATATTGTAATTTCTGGAGTGGAGTTCAGTTTAGAACCTAAAGACTATGTTTCATCCATTGGGGTAAGTTATATTAATTTTTATTTAGATCTTACAAATACTACATCAATCTTTCTTAAACAACTTGTCTATCCCTGTGGTTTCAGGAAAGCATTGCTGCCTCGTACACAGCAGGCCTGGGTTCGATCCCCAGTCAGGACAAGTTTACTGGATGATTTTATTGGATATTTTCTTCATTTTTAAGACAAATGTCAAGAAACTTTAAAGTCCTAAACGTCCCCCAAACATAATCTGGCCATCATAATCATCATTATCATATTCACTTTTAAAACAAGCAGCTAATGAAAGTCTTGGCACAAAACGAAAATGGCAACGAGCTAAAGGCCTAAGAAACTTTGATGATGAAATTAAAAAGATTATACAAGAAAAACAGATGGCATGTATAAAATTCATTAGTACAAAAAAAGATGAAGATAAGATAGAATACCACAGAAAAAGAGCCATTGCCAAACGTGAAGTCCGCAAGCACCACAGGAAAAGTTGGGAACAATTTGTATCCTTCTTGGAGAATGATGTAACAAGGCCCCAACCATCAATATATAAAATTTTGAAAAATTTAAATAGTGAAAACAAAGATATTGCTAGAATAAATATAATTCCTCATGATAAATGGATCAATTATTATCAAAATTTATGGACAAACAACTGTCCCTCTTTACAGATACAAGAGCCAGATAATTTACAAAGAGACTTTATTTCCTTAGAAGAACTTCAAATAGCTTTAAAAAATATAAAGAGTAACAAAGCACCTGGTGAAGATGAAATACCCACTGATCTATTTTAACATTCCAGTCAACTATTTCTCAAAAGATATTTAAACTTCTTGAATATCATATGGCAAGGAGAAAATCCACCTCAAGATTGGTCAAAATCATTAGTAATTCCAATATTTCAAAAAGGAGATAAGACCAATTGTGATAATTACAGAGGGATCAGCTAATTAAACTCTGGTTACAAAATTTATTCCACTATTATTAAGAATAAATTATATAAATATTAAGAAGATATACTTGGAGAAAAACAAAATGGCTTCTGGAAGGGTAGATCATGCTCTGATGGATATTTCACAACGCAAATTTTGATTGAGAAACATAGTGAATTTAATATAGAAACACACTTGGCATTTATTGACTTTAAAAAATGCCTTTGATAAAGTGAACAGAAGTCTGTTATTTGAAATTTTGATGAAAGATCAGATCCCAAAGCAGATCATATATAATATTTATAACATGTATAAGTCAACTCTCATTGCAATAAAAATAAAAGAAAAAATAACTCAGTGGAAAGAAATAAACTCAGGAGTCAGACAAGGTTGTGGCCTCTCCCCTCTACTTTTGTAACATATATATGAATGCCATTGTAAAAGACTTTAGAGAAACAAAACATGGAAGTATCACTATCAATAGAAATTTAAAATTAGATATAATAATGTTTGCAGATGATCTTGTTTTACTAGCAACATCTGAAGATGATTTACAATGGTCAGTACATCATTTAAATTTGATAGCCCAGAAATATCCAATGGAAATATCTACCAATAAAACTAAAATAATGGCATTTTGTGGAAAATCCCCAATACCAAGCAAAATTTGTTTAAATAACAAAATTTTAGAGAGAGTTAATGAGTTTACTTATTTAGGATATAAACTCTCTTTTGTTGAAAATTTGGATTTATCAGAGAAAATTGTGAAATTCAACAAATCAATGGGAATCATTAATAGAGTTTTAAAACCTTCATTAGTGCAAAAATCAACTCGTACTCGTCTTTATCAAATAATGGCTCGACCAGTTATGGGAGTGAAGCGTGGACTGTAAGGACGAGAGATGAAAGCAGACTAACAGCTTGTGAGATGAAATTTATGCGCCGAACAGCTGGCTACACCAAATGGGATCGAAAGAAAAATGTAGAAATCCTCCAAGAACTTAATGTGTCACCAATACTGGACTACATCTCCAGATATCAACTAAACTGAAAGGAACATGTCTCAAGAATGGGTAGATCCAGGATCCCCAAGACAATAATGAACTACTGTCCAAATGGGAAACGGTCACTTGGTCGACCTATGAAAAGATGGCACGAAAACTGCTTTCTCAGGCCATAACAGTTCTTCTAAGACTAATACCTGGCAGGATGATAATGATGATGATGATGATGATCATATTCACTATGTTTAGTGTGAATGTGTGTGTGTGTGTGAATGGTGTGTTTTGTCTTAACGTTGTGTTGTCTCAGAAGATTCCTTGACATTGAGCTGATCACTCATTTAGGTCAGTATTCAAGAACCAAACTCTCTAGGCCATGCCATCTCCATCTTCTGTAAGCTGAGGCAATCATCTTTCAACTGCTCCCGGAATTTTTTTAATAAGTATGTAGTTAGCACATGATGTTGAATAGAGTGAGCCAGTTAGAGTAGGTTCTGCATGACCTACATTACATGGTCAACATGATTTTTGTCTCATGAATACCAATAGTTGTACTTAATGCAGTTTTTTATCGTGTTTTCAAATATCTATTTGGAATTTCTCCATCACCAACAGTGTTTTTTATTTCAATTTCAATAATGGATTTAAATAATTATTTTTTTAATAAACTTTTTTCGTCCATTTGTCCATTGTAAAATAAAACCAAATGAGCTAACTCAAATGGTTTCAGCTATGGAAAAGAGATATCAAGGCAAATGGAATACTAATATGCTGGCTGATTATTGTTGGACCATCAAGAGGGATGCTCCACAGGCGAAATATAGCAGAAAATCGTCATTTCTTACTTTCAACGTGAGTCCGAATGTTCAAATATTGTGTAGTTACGAATGTAGAAAGTATCAAAGTGTTTGAAATTATAAATGCTTGTCTCTTGGAAACCTTGCGTGATGGAGAAAAACTGATATCATATTTGAATTCAGGAGAAAAAAGTACTATCAGAATCACACATTTTTCTTTCTGAGACAAAAAAAAAAGTTTATTTTTTGTTGCTCAGTATAATTAACCATGAAGAAACTAGCAGAGACTCGCTCTTTGCCGAAAGCTTGGTTCTTGAATACTGGCCTAAATGAGACTCTCCATGTCCTTCTGTGGTCAAAAAAGTATGTGTGTGTGATCCATAGTTAAATCTCTCTCTCCCGATGGGTCATGTCACTGTAAGGCCCGTGTGGCATGTGGTACATAAAAGTACCTACAAGATGAAAGGTTCAACTGTGTTAATGGAAAATAACTAGCCCAGACGAGTCTTGTCCACTTTTGAAAACATTTGACGTACAAAGACATTTTAGAATTAATTTACAATATGAATTCACCAAACAAGTTGGCTCAAGTGGTTGTATTTGTGACTCATTCAGGATATCCTAGGTTCAATTCCTGGTACTGACCAACCCGACAAAGTTCCGCATGCAAATACATTAGTCTCTAATAGTGAGTGGAGAACATATTTTAATCGACTCACCTCATACATTTTCAAACTTCTTTGATACCGACGGTTTCAGACAATATCATGTCCTTCATCAGTCATGGCGTCCACTGATGAAATTCCGTATTTATAGAATTTCATCAGTGGACGCCATGACTGATGAAGGACATGATATTGTCTGAAACCGTCGGTATCAAAGAAGTTTGAAAATGTATGAGGTGAGTCGATTAAAATATGTTCTCCACTCACTATTAATGATATAACCTCATAATGTTTACTTCTCGATATTAATTTAAATATAACATTAGTCTCTACTCAAATTACTTCCAGTCTCTGGTGAGCTGACTTTCCGTGAGCAAGTGCAAAGATCAAATTAGCTACCCACTAACTGGTCATGCATGAAAGTCGTCGTTTTCGTAATATTGGCAAGAAATTACCCAGAATTCACAGTGATAAAACCGATTCCGATTGAGGGTCTTTCTACTTTTCAGCGGTTGCCCTTTTACCAGCCGGCTGCTGGCCCTTCACATCCACATGTGTCAACCACAGAGGTAGATGATCAACAGCCAGTGTAGGGGTGACATGTGGTTAGCATGTCGAGTCCCCCAGCCGTTATAGCTGGTTCCTCAACCTGGAGCCGCTACTTATTGTAGCTACCCAATTGCCTCACGATGCTGGGTGGGCACCGGTCCCATACTGGCCGAAATACCATGAGAAAATTTCTTCCCCCATGGAGACTCGAACCAGCGCAAGTCCCGTAGCTCTGCGCCAAGGCTTCCTACCTTAACCGCTCGGCTACGGCGCGGGATAAAACCACTTTCGTTATTTTCGTCTGCTAGAGGAACACATTTACACTTGCGTCCCGCAAATAATACCGTATATGACGATGTCTGAATTGCGCAATATTATGCCGATTCTCTTGTTCTCCCAGTTGAATTCTTTGGTAGACTCTATCAAATTCCTCTTCTCCGCATATACCGAAAACATGATCGAAGTCTTCAAGGCCCGACATCTTGGATAAATCAGCAAGGTACACGGCAAGGTTTCAAACTACATCGGTTCCCATCGGGTTGCTCACGATTCGTTTCTCTGCTAAGTCACCTTGCCAGGTAGCTTAGGAATTTCAACAATTATTATCGCATGAACAGATTTTTGAGTACACAAAAACATATTTGGATGCAACTTTCTCAGCAGAGTACAGGCAGAAAACGACTTTTACGGTCTAATGCGTTCATAGATTCGAGCCTAAGTGTTTTTACTGGTTTTCCCCACTCATCAATGAAAATACTGAGTTGGAATATCACTGTCTAAACATATTTCATAAGTTCATCATTTCATACTATCATTAGACAATTGAATTCAGTTCATATCTCTAATTTTCTAAGAGTCATCTGAATATTATTCCTCCCACCTAAGCCTAGGCCGTCATAACAGAAATTTCCCTAAGAGTTTCGCAATAGAATTAGTCTCATAGTCTTGTGGTCAGAGTTTCTGACTATATTTTGATGTTATATTTAAATTAACACTTTCCAGACTTGGACAGAATTTAATTTTAGAAAGAAAAATTAATGCTGAAACTCCAGATCTCTGACTCTACCCATCAGAATAATATGAAGCTTTACCTCTTAAAAGCAATGTATAAATTTTCATAAGTAATGCCACGAGCGATTTCCAAATTATCAATAAATTCACGACTCATGAAGTGGAAATCAAGAGTTGCATTTGTTAGAACTATTTAACGAATAAAATTAAGCTGTTTACTCACAAATCATTATTTAACTATAGTTATTTTAAAATATTTATATATTTAATGTGAACGGCGATGTTTGAAAACAAATGAGAAACGATTGGTATGCTTCATTTGCTTCTTTTGTTCATCACTGCAACCAGATCATAATATTATTTATTGCCAAATGATCGCAATGTTGTAAGAATGCACCCTAGTGGAAAAATTTGTAACCAACATTATAGATGTCTTATGATGTAAATATGTCAATTATATTTTCTTGTGACGTCATTTAAGAAAGTGCAAGCAGTGGTTTCTTTTTTTTTTTTGTGGTATAATCAATTGTTACAAATGTTTTTATATTATCACTCGCATGCGCTTTCAGCTGACATTCATGCACTATATATACAATCTGGTAGCTGTATTTCTTGGAGGGTCAGTCACTGCAAAATAATGCTATGACCTATTCAGAATGATAAACTTTAGTTGGTAAATTCTAGGCGAAACATGATTGTGATTGGTTGTAAATAAAAAATCATTGAAATGTGATTGGTCATTGACTCCCATTTGGGGCATGAGTTAAATAGTCAATAAAAATACTTCTAAATTGAAGTCACATGGTATTGTTGGTAGTCATGGCTATTGGCCTTCGGATGAAACAGAATTATATAAGAGGAAAGAATTGTTGACATTTGTATCGGTGCTCGAATGGTGTAACTGGTATCATACTGACATATAGAGTCAGAGATCTGGAGTTTGAGTCCCGGTTCAAGTATTAATTTTTCTTAGTCTGGACATCTTACCTCAATACTAATGTTGATTTGTTCTTGAACATGTTTCAAAACAATTCTGTTTTATCGTCAGATTTTTCAGACTAAAAAAAAAGCTGACGATAAAACAGAATTGTTTTGAAACATGTTCAAGAACAAATCAACATTAGTATTGAGGTAAGATGTCCAGACTAAAAATAATATATTTAAAATAACCTCAAAATATAACTTCCTAAAATTAAATATTAATTTTTCTTTCTAAAATTAATTTCTGACTCTAGTTTATGAGACTTATGGGTTTGATTCCAGGTCAGACCATGGGAATTTTCCTTTCAGGGAATTATTCTTGTCCACCCATGGTCTGTAATTTAGGTTAGGTTTAGTTTTAAGGTTTTACAATACAATAGGAAGTAACATTAAGAGGTTTGTTTAATAATTAAAACATTTTGTGTGTTCATTCTAACCTCTTAGAGTAGACTCTGTAATCGCTGACGATGGGCTAAGAATCTCTGAAACATGTTCGACAAAAACTACTCTAAGAGGTAAGAATGAACAGACAAAGTGTTAATTGTTAGTATTAAGAACTCTTTTGTTGCTTCATTATTATTTATAATCCATCATATCATCAGGGTTATGTAACTCTGTTTTATTAAAGTGAGTTACAATTCTGCCAATGTGAGGAGAGAAAGCCAGAAATGTCATAAAGTCAACCTAGTTGGCATTAGTAATTTTGCAACAAAAATTGTGAAAGCATCTCTACTATCACTCATTTGTGTTGTATAACATGCTCCTCTCAATCTTCTAGACTTAACCCATTCGCCTCAAAAGACGAGGTAGACTCGCTGGCAGTTAAATGGCCTTCAACTCGGAAGACGAGGTACACTTGCTTAACCCTGCTGTTATATATTTTACAATATTTTGTACATCCCTTGGAAGGGTAATATTTTGTTAACATTTATGAATAGTAGAGTCCACCGCTGTAGTCTCGAGGTAGCGTGCTGCCTTGTCACACAGCGGGCCCGTTTGATCCCCAGTTGGGAAGTTTTTCTGGATGAGGTTTTTATCAGGGTTTTTCCTCACCTGTGGGGCTTGCCATAGCGTAGTGGTTAAGGCACTGCGCTACAAGTCAGAAGGTCGAGGGTTCAAGTCCCGGTGGGGTCAGGATTTTTAAACTGACCAAAACCTTCTGGTGGCACTATGGCCCTGGGGTCGACTCAGCCTCTAACGAAAATGAGTACCAGACGTTTGTTCTGGGGGTAAAGGCGGCCGTCACGCAGGGCTGACATCAAGTGCCGATTGTCTAGAAAAAGTGGGAGCCTTAACCTCCTACTACCCCAAGGGCCTCCCGAGACCTGTAGTGGGATTGCTTTACTTTTACTTTACTTTTCTCACCTGTAAGACAAATGTCAGGAAAACTTTAAGGCCCAAACGGTCCCCGAAATCATATGGCCATCATCTTTATCATCATCCTTATCATTATCATCATCATCATCCTTCACCGGTGTGGAAAGCAACAGGAAGCTACCATACCTACAATTCCCTAGTAAAGCTGCAAGCATAGCATGAAAATGCTATGATTGCAGTCAAGGACCTGCCTTTGGGCAGAATTACTATGGATGGATGAATAGTAGAGGAATGTGTTTTTGCCTTCACCCTTATTGTGATCTCAAGTACCATTATATTTTGTTTGTTTTGAATGTCTGAAAAAAGACAATATAATTTACGGTGATTTAAATCCAGTTTCTGGGGAAATGCATTGAGCATTTAAACCTGAAACAAATGCATTAATAACCCTGATAATATTAGAATAATAATGTAAATTATTTTAAAATGACACTTTTATCTCTTTTGAGTTCTGTACTAATATTTTTTTATATAATGCAGGGTTTCATCTGCCCTCTATTGATCAGCATAATGGACTTTGATCAAATTATACTAGGGGATCCATTTCTTCGTAAGTTTTATGCAGTTTTTGATGCTGATGACAGCAGAATAGGATTGGCTCCATCAGTCTACAGATCTACCTGACTTTTTGAAATGTAAAGATTTTTACAACATTTATGTATTAATTTGATTGCAATAAAATAATGTAAATTGTTTGCTCCTTTTGTTTCTTATATCTAAATTGGTATTTATTCCTTTCCATATACCAATTCCCTCTTTCAACTTTCCTATCCAGTCTCCCTTGTTTTCTTTGAACCCGATGGTATTAGAGTACTTGAGGCCTAGAGGATCTCTTCATTTCTTTTCTCCTAAATAATTCTAAAAAACGAGTGTAATGTAGTTCGCTTCCGCTGGTAATACTAGCAGGTGCACTCTGGGTCATGCAAAATGAACTACAAAATATGTTCAATATGCTTTCCAAAGCAAATATTATTGGGAAGCCCGCAAGCGAATGATCACAAATCAAAAGCTTCAGAACATTTGAATACTACTACTACTACTACTACTACTTAATTTTTTTATTAGGTTCCTGTCTAAAGCATCTTCTTTCGTCAAATCTCTAGCTTCCACATTTCTCCTCACTCCATCTATCCAACATTCTCTAGGTCTACCTCTTCCAGTTCTTCCATTAGCTTTCCAATCAAGGATCTTCTTTGGTATTCTATCTTTTTCCATTCTTATGAGGTGTCTATACCATTTCAAACATTTTTTCAAATTGTATAATTTCCCTTACTGTGCTGTTTCTGACTGTAAGTAAATATAATTATTTAAATAAATATTTGTTATAAAGAGTGTATTAAAATGTTATGATAAAACTTTTTCATTGTCATCAGACATTTTCAATTGTATGGATCATCTTAGATCATAGTTTCTTTCTCAAAGTTCTCTCCAATCACACTTTCTGTTCCTGGAGTTTTTCCTCCTGAATTATAACACTTCTTTTCTAGATCAAATTTAATTTGATCAAGCTATCTGCTCCTGAATTTTCCCAAGTTTGTCTTGCCTTTTATTTGCATCTCCATAGCTTTCCTTGGTGTTAATCCATTCTTCATTAAGTTCATCCAACCTTTGCTTATGACACGAAACAAATGGATAGTTTATAGGGTGACCATACATCCTGTTTTCGTCCATAGTCTTTTTTTTTGCTGTGTTCTGCCTGCCTTGTCGGTTTAAGATTTTATCTTGTTTCATTCATTTATGAATATGTTTGTACTTTTAAAGTATCCATATTACAATTTGCAACTTTAGAACACATCAGAAAATGAGGAGAGGGCAATTTTCAGTATGAATTGTTTTATGAATAGATGACCTATTTCTAGAAGGTTTTTGAAATCACTTCCTTATGCCATTTTTAACTGCAAAACACAGAAATCCAAGCCAGAATCTAGCAATGGCAACCCACTATGTGAAATAGTTGGATGTCTCTGCGTTAATAGAGCAGAATGAGGCAGGGCACAGCACAGGGACAGGTTTGTAGGATTATTAAATCCAACAAGTCAGAAGTTGCAGTACTTTCCTGTAGTTTAAATGAGAGATTTGGCACTGGATTTCAGTGCCTTGCAGATAAAAACTGCAGATTTTTTTTTTTTTTGGATACGGTCTAGGTATATCACGTTTCTATGGGAGAAATTTCACTGTAGGTTTCGGCACGCAATGTTTGACAGTTCCTTGTCTGTTTTTTATCCAATGGTGAAGTCAGTTTGCGTCCAACTGTCTTAATTCCCTTGCAAATCGGGTTTTAATTAAAGCATTCATTTGAAGTCATATTATGTTCACCTTTCCATGCATTTCAGACCAAATTTTGTCCCCCTTTTAATAGAATGTTAAGAAAAGCAGAACATTTTCCATCGCTCAGTAGAGAAAGCCTA
Source organism: Diploptera punctata (assembly GCA_030220185.1). Taxonomy (NCBI): domain Eukaryota; kingdom Metazoa; phylum Arthropoda; class Insecta; order Blattodea; family Blaberidae; genus Diploptera; species Diploptera punctata. The sequence goes on along the minus strand of JASPKZ010002697.1, from coordinate 1,503,338 downwards.
TGATCCTGCTCAATTTTGAGTAGAAAAGACTTTCTACTTTACCTCGTGTAGTTAGAGTACAGGGGTTGGATAACAATTGAAGCGGGCATCCTTATGCTTGCAAAGTGGCTTGAATGATAAGTTATTATAATCTTTATCACATTTTATAAAATTATAATCAAATCCTAAGAGCATTCAATAACTGGATAAAATCTTTTAAAAGAATTTTCATTTCATAACATCTGAAAATGAAAAATATTTATAAAACTCTTAATACTAAATTTATTATAGGATTTGATTACCTAGAAACCAACAAATGCAGTTATTGCCAGAAGATATGCAAAATTAATAGAAGAAGAAAGTATTAAATTAATAACTAAACTACAAAATGTTAAAATATTAAAATAAGTACCTGATATATCAGTACCTCAACTAAATTAAATTTCTATTTAAAAAAACTTTGTCAAGTAGTTACAACTATTTCAGTTTAGTTGAGGACTACTGATGTATCATTTTAATATATCTATGGAGAAGGCATGGATTTTTATAAGAATGTTGTTTTATTTATCAATTTTTTTGGCCACCCTTATCGCTTGCAATAATTTTCATAATTTATTATATTTGGCAACTTGAGATTTTTCAACTGGTATTTTAAATTTTGATTCTAGTGGAACTGGTGGGGATAATAACAATGAAGATGACTTGGATTTTTATAAAAATATTATTTTATTTAAGGATGGATTTTTGGTTAATCTCCCGAGCCTTACTTTTAACAATCATAATTGTCAACATAGTGGTTTTCAACCAGATATTTTTCAATTCTGATTCTAGTGGAGTTGTTGTTATATAATGGAAATGGACAGCTAATGACAAATGAGGGAAATTTTGAGGAAGTGGCTGAATTCAAATACCTAGGAACAATAATTACAAATAGGAGGAATGAGATGCACAAAGAAATTAAACATAGGCTCAATTCTGGAAATGCGTGCTATTATGCATTGCAGAGACTCTTGATGTCCCAACTCCTTTCGAAAAACGTTAAACTAAAAATATATAAAACTATTATTCTACCAGTTATATTATATGGATGCAAAACATGGACTCTTACTTTAAGGGAGGAAAGGAGATTATGAATATCCATCCATCCATAGTAATTCTGCCCGAGGGCAGGTCTTTCATTTTCATGCTATGCTTTTGCAGCTTTACTAGGGAATTGTAGGTGTGGTAGCTTCCCGTTGCTTTCCACACCGGTGAAGGATGATGATGATAAGGATGATGATGATGGCCATATGATTTCAGGGACCGTTTGGGCCTTAAAGTTTTCGTGAACATTTGTCTTACAAGTGAGGAAAAACCCCGATAAAAACCACACCCAGAAAAACTGCCCCGACCAGGGATCGATCCCGGGCCCGACAAGGCAGCACGCTACCTCGAGACCACAGCGGTGGAATTTATGAATATTTGAGAATAAAATTCTTAGGCAATTTTTTGGACCAAAGAGAGATGAACAGACAGGTGAATGGAGATGACTACATAACAGTGAACTACTGGTCTTTGTAGGAAGCCAGATATAATAACAGTTAAGTTTCTTAGGCTGCGATGGGCAGGACATGTGGCACATATTGGAAAGGAAAGAGATGCATGCTTCTGGCAGGAAAACCAGAGGGAAAACGCCCAGTTGGTAGACCAAGAATGAGGTGGGAGAATAACATCCATAATTTGAGGGAAGTAGATTATACAGGGGATGATTGGAAAACATTAGCTCAGGATAGGGATGTATGGAGAGCTTATGTCCGCGCGGCCATGAACCTATGGGTTCGATAGTGCCAGTGAGTTAGTGGATTTGTGAGAACTCTGGAGACAACATGGATTTTTATGAACATTAGCCAATACCCGGCGTGCGCTGCTACGCCTAAATAAATTAAATATTAAGGGCTAATTAAATTCTATGGTATATACTGCGACGAACCAAACATGGGAGTTACTAGAGTCAACTTTTAATTTTGGATTTTAGGTAAACCCAAGTTCTAATGACCGGATTTCGCTGATTTTTTTGATAATATCTGTCTCGATTCATTTTAACAAGATGTACTGAGTTTCATTGTGAAACATCGAAAATTGCGACCGCTAGAGCGATTTTTATTTTTTTTTTCAGGCGAACTTTTACACTTAATGGTTTTATAACATAATATATAGTGGCTAAACACTCTCCATACCTGAAAACCTATACATACAAATTTTCATGAAGATCGGTTGAGCGGTTTAGAAGTCTATGAAGGACAAACCTATATACTTTTTATACGAATAATAATAATAATAATATAATAATAAGCCAGAGGGAAAACGCCCAGTTGGTAGACCAAGAATGATGTGGGAGAATAACATTAACTATGATTTGAGGGAAGTAGATTATACAGGGAATGATTGGAAAGCATTAGCTCAGGATAGGGATGTATGGAGAGCTTATGTCCGCGGGGCCATGAACCTACGGGTTCGATAGTGCCAGTGAGTAAGTAAGTATAATAATAATAATAATGACGATGACGATGACGACGACAACAATAATAATAATATAGAAATATTATATAGATTATATAATTTAAGGAATCATTTGCTGAAATTCGGAGTTTGATTGATGAAAATCGTAAAATGGCAACCTTTTTAATTTCATATGGGAATTTTAAATTTTGATTCTAGTGGAATTGGCGGAACACATAACCATAGACATGACGTAGTTTTTGTAAGTAAATACATATTGTTTAATTTGTTTAAATATTTGCTTATAATTATTTATTTTATGTATTATTTTCTGTACCGTATATCAATATTTACTGTTGTGCGGAAGAGATGGGCCTTATTGCTTTTACTCTGCAAGATTAGTAAAGTATTATTATTATTATTATTATTATTATTATTATTATTATTATTATTATTATGCTTAACGATGAGTTTTTGGCTCAACTCCTAGGCCTTAATAATGACAATCGTAATATTGGTATTTTTAATTTCTATTCTAGTGGAAGTTCAAAGTTTCTAAAAAAGGCCATGACTATTGCACAGGTTAATACCATTTTTTTCTTTAAATAAACTATTTTTAAATGCTTTAAAAATGGAAATAAAAATATTCAGTTAAAAATGAAATGAAAATAAAAATATTCTGTCACTCATGACCTGTGTAAACTAACCGAATTCCTCAGAAAAGAGGAATTTATTGTTGGATTATGCTCGTTAACGAAATAAATAATAAATATATCCCTTTTGTTAATTAAATTGTTTGCATCCAATTTCATTGCGAGGAAACAGGAAATGCTGGCACTAGAACAATTTTAAAATTTTGGGTTTCCAGTAAGTCTCCATTTCTAAAAGGTATGTTTTTGTTGTTTTATAAAATATATATTTCTTTGGAAAAGTAGGTAATTTATCGGTATACCAAATATCGGTAAGAGAAAACGAACATTTAGACTGCTAGAGCCTTTTTTTCTTTAGGTTTTGAAGACATATCGACTTCTTCGGTCATAACGCGTCTCTGATATATGGGTTATATCAATAGACTATTGAACGCTATGTGTAAAGGGTTTATTGTGTTTATGTTTCTTGTGTAAATTCATTGAATATTAATTTTAAATTAAAAGAAGATTAAGAAAGAGGTAATGAAATTTCAACCCAGCATTTGACAATACAGCTGAAATAAACTTCAGTCAGGTTGGTCGGCCCTAAGATTTGAACTCAACATCTTCCGAATTGGAGTATCCAATGCTATCTCAGCTAACTGGTTTAAACCTCCATTCCTAAAGGCCCGATTTAACCAACTCTATCTTACTTCCCCTTTTGATGCAAGTTTCGTTACGAAAAAAAAGCACACACACACACACAAGGTGACCACTAGAGCGATTTTTAAATTTTGGGTTTTAGACAAACACCCATTCCTAATAATTCGATTTTCTGCAAATACATTGCTGATTTTATTTCGATTACATATCGTGAGTTTTCATTGCGGAAAAAGTAATATTACTGCTGCTAGATATATTTTTAAATTATGGCTTCAGATTTATCCCACTCCTGTTAGTACGAACTGTATTACTTTCCTTAATTTATTTATATTTGCCGTGTTTGGAAAAAATTGTGACCCCTAGAGCATTTACATACACTGTATATATTTTTTTCGCCGTCATTTTCGGTGCCTTGTAAGTAGGATCGATGAAGATTTGTAAAAAAATATAAAATATTTTAATTGATACAAACACAATTCCTTCGGGATTCGCTAAAACTAGCGTTGGCAAAAATCAGATACACGAAAGAGAAAGCAAATGATATCCAATAATGTAATTTGGCCAAGAAAAAGTGCTGATTTGTGTGGGGATTGTAGCGCAGATTATGTAATACATAATTAAAAAAATAATAAATCTGAAAAATTGCTATGGTAGAATGTGATTAATGAGGAATGTGTGTTTGTGAAACAAGAGATCAAATAAATCTAAATAAATTATATTCTCAGTTCTCTAACCTATAAAATGTAAGCTATTTATTGCTCAATGATTCTTTTACAAATAAACCAAGGATACATCTATGACATTGGATGGGAAATAAATTTATTTTTTATAAAAACAAAAGTATTGGAATGTATAACATTCCAGATAACTAAATCAGATATTATTCTTAAGAAATAACAGACATTTATCAGAATTAAATTTAATTTTAACTACAAATACAGAAACTCGAATCACATTATTAGACCTAAAACAAATTTGGGGAAAATAATCTTATATACTCATTCTAGGATTTAAAGAGAGATCTGGGCTTGTTTGGTTTAGGCTAGATAAAAGGAAATTTCTAAAAAAAAAAACGACGTTCACGATATGGGAATATGTCCAATGTGCGGGAGCTTTAAAGACGAGATACATATATTAGGAAAATGTAACGATTTAGAATATTGGAGGCTTCAGTTATTACCGGAAAGATTTTATAAATTCAAATCGTGAAATATTGACATGCTACGAGTTAATGGTAATTCCAGAAAATGGGATAAACTTGGGTAAATTTCTGGACAAAACGCAGAAAATAAGAACATTCATTCGTGAATAAATAAATATGTTAGCAAAATGCAATATAATTAATTCTTAATAATCCTACATAACCTAATTAATGTATAATGTTATTGTATTATTATCTAATTGTAACATTATTGGCCCCCCCCCCGTTTTACTTTATATTGTTACCAAACATTACTTTATTGTAACGGACTGTCAACAGCACGTACGGCTTACTGCCCTTGCGACCCATATTTGTAAATAACATCGTATGTGACTTACTTTTAGTTAATAAAGTTCTACTACTACTACTACTACATATCAACATTAGAATAGAGAATATAGGTTACGACTTATAAAACAACCTGTATTAGTTTATTCCACAAGTTTACAAAGTGGATTGAAAACAGTATTGCTGTAATATTGATTCAACTTGCAGGTCATGTTAACTTACGCAAGTACTAAGAATTTTAATGCTATATGCCTATTTAGAGTAGGAAATATAAATGTAATTTTAGGACGTAAATAACGATTTAAGTGAAATGCTAAGCTATTTGAAGGAACCCACAACCGCTATGGCCCATAGAACATACAAACATTGATTGTAAACAAATAACATGATACAATTTATTTCCATTTTTGTCGTGTACATTTGTCTTCGTCAATTAAAATATAAAATACACATAGACTACGTATTATTTAGGAAAATTATCAAAATACTCCTATAAAAATAGCCTGAATTTAATTTGAGTCAATGTTTTATTCTGATTTTAAAAATACGAAAAAGGCTATTTACGTCATTTTTAGAAGAAATACACTAGTCTGATAAATGGATGTTAGGATTTAAGCAATTTCAGTACCAAAATTATAGTTTTGAACATTCTTTTTGGTGTACAATGATGATGATGGTAATAATAATAATAATAATAATAATAATAATAATAATAATAATAATAATAATAATAATAATAATAATAATAATAAAATAAATAATAATAATAATAATAATAATAATAATAATAATAATAATAATAATAATAATAATAATAATAATGAAATTAAAGAGCGGTTTTGTTTTTATTTCGGGTTTCAGATTCCTCTGACTTTTAGAGAATACTTCGATAGAATAATATTTTCAATTGTAGACTATATGAATGAATGAGTCGGCAGCCTTGCGACTGCTTGACCCGGTGGTGGGCAGTCCTTCGGTTTCTCCCCATTTTTGGAGAACCCCCGGGTTCCTAGACAATGTCCATTTGTCCCGGTAAATTTAGAAGAGTTTGGTAGTGTTTCGGCAAGTTTGTTCTGGTATTTTCGATAAATATTTGTGCCGACAGGTATTGTATTAGTTTAATTTTCCGGATGATAAATTTCGATTGGGTTGGGTTTTGAATAGATTAAAATTGTGAGTGGATTTTAAATTTCGAATAGTTTTTTTTTTATTTCGAATAGATTTTAAGATTATCCAACACTAATAAAACACAATGTTAAAAACCGTTGTAAAAATATGTGTGTGCTTTTCTTTTCTTGAAGGCCTTTCAATATGTATTCCATCATCAGCAGGTATAGTTCTTCGCTGCATTTGTTGAGATGTTCTCGACGATGTTGGTCTTGGTATAGTGTTGTCCGTAACTTTAAGATTTTACATTATGAATATGTTTGAATTTCGAGTGGTTTAAATTTCGAATTGGTTGAATTTTTGATTTGATTGAGTTGTACATATTTGTATGCGGAGGTGGAGGATCATGCAGCATGCAAGCGTCGCGAGTCGTCTTCGGGAGCAGCGCCCCAAAAGCCCTGGGGGAGGAGGTTTTACATTGCAATAGTGACTGATTTAATTACTGTCGGTGCGACAGTCTTTTGGGCCTATTTCAGCATTTGCTCTTGAATCAGGGGAAACCTCAGAAAACTCTGATTGAAATAGTCTGTCCCGGAACCTCATCAAATTTTACATTTTTTTTTGCAGGCAAGAAGCACAACACCAACTACTGTTTATTGACAAAATAAGTTATACAAAGTTATATTACAAAGTAACATAACTAACTCACTGGCACTATCGAAATCGTAGGTTCATGGCCGCGCGGACATAAGCTCTCCATATATCCCTATCCTGAGCTAATGTTTTCCAATCATTTCCTGTACAATCTACTTCCCTCAAAGCATGGTTAATTTTTTTCTCCCACTCATTCTTGGTCTAACAACAGGGCGTTTTTCCTCTGGTTTTCCTACAAGAAGCTCCATACACCTCTTTCATTCCCCATTGTGCCATTTGTCCTGCCTATCGCAGTCTACGAAACTTAACTGTTCTTATTATATCTGGCTTCCTATAAAGACATGTAGTTCACTGTTACGGAGTCTTCTCCATTCACCTGTCTGTTCATCTCTCTTTGGTCCAAAAAAAATCCTAAAAACATTATTCTTAAATACTCGTAATCTCATTTCCTCCCTTAAAAGTAAGAGTCCATGTTTCGCATCCTATAATTTTAATTATTTTTTTCAAAAGTTCATTTTTTTTTTCGCTACTGTCCAAATGTGGTTTTGATTTTGATTTCGCAAACACTGTGCAGTCTCTTGTTTTCGGTTGACATCTCTTGGAGTTGGATTCCAGTGTGATGTCGGTTTAGAGTGGACCCTTGGGGATACAGCTGAGTTTCGTTTTGCGAACTCAAAAATTGCGGGCGCTAGAGTTCTTTTTAAATTTTCATTTCAGGCGAATGCCTACTTCTAATGGTCCGATTTTGTTGGTTAAAGAACTCGACCTTACCTTTTTTTGGTTGCTATATGCCAAATTTCTCGATCGCGTGGATTATTTTTTATGTTCTTTACCTTTGGTTCCGATAGTCTCTGGTTTATACCCGGCCATGTTTATAGAATGGAAAAATCCAAGGAGCAAGTCCTCCGGGAGGGACTTTAAGCCATGGGTCCGAGTATGAAGATTTTCAGGCTCGCAAAGGATTCTTAAATCTAAATAAAGAGGCCTCTAAGCGAAATTTACTGACCGTATAGATGCCTCATTGGGTAGGTATGTTCACCGCGCATATCATTCATGGCATCAGTGCGCAAATAAGCTTAATAAAATTAATTTTGTCTACTTTCTCCTAAGTTAATTCCCCCAGTCGTCATTTGCTTCCATGATCTTATCATGTCGTCGAAATAAATGTTAGGAAATATAGTAATAAAAAGAGTAGCCTTTGCAGATGTTCAGATTTTAATTGCAAAAACAGAGGACGAACTACAAAGAATGCTATATAAACTAAACGAAATATCAAAAAGATACAACATGGAAATATCCTCACAAAAATAAAAAACAATGGCCTTCAAGGGTGCTCATCCAGTTCGGACAAAGATAATATTAGAAAATAAACCAATAGAACAAGTAGTAAGATATAACTTCCTAGGTTGCGAAATTTCATACACAGCGGAAACAGATATAAATAACAAACTAAATAAGTTTAATTATATAACAGGAACACTAAAAAGAACTTTGAAAAATAAAGCCAGGAAAGACTCTATAATCAAATTATACAAGACAATGCAGTGCCTATTATTACTTATGGATCCGAAACATGGACAGTGACAACACAACAATCTGCCAGAATACAAGCTGCTGAAATGAGATTCCTCAGACCAATAGCGGGATATCAAAGAACAGACAAAAAACATAACACAGAAATAAGACAACAACTAAAAATAGAGGAATTAAACACAACAGTAGAGAAATGCAGAACAAACTGGAAAGAGCACTTGGCAAGGATGACTGAGAACAGAATACCAAAAGCAGCATACAACTATTCACCACGAGGAAGAAGAAGTTTGGGAAGACCAAGGAAAAGATGGAAAGAGCAGCAATTTGGAGCCGGAACAGGCTAGAAAATAAGCCTAAACCGCGAAGAAGAAGAAGAAGAAGTCTACTATCTCCTAACAAATGAGAGGCTAAGCTCAACATTGGATTGTTATGCAATTATAGATATGTCGAGTTTAGTTATAATAATTACGGCCGCTAGAGTGATGTATATATATATATATATATATATATATATATATATATGTGTGTGTGTGTGTGTGTGTGTGTGTGCGCGCGCGCGTGTGGGTGCGTGTATATATCCTATGTCATTTTCAGCGTCTAAATAGTTAGGATCGATGAAGATATATAAACAATAAATTTTCAAAATCTTTTCATGGGAACAACCTAAATAGCTTCATTTCTTCGGAACTCGCTAACATATATATTGTATACTCTTGTATTATCATAAAAAGCCATTTATGCGAATGCAAAATAAAAATTTTAACAATCAATGTAGGATTACTTTTTATAAGATTAACACAGCAAGTAAGTTGTCATAAGCGATAACGTTAAAGATCATATTGTAGAAGTCCAGGGTTCAAACCCCGTTTCGATCAATTCCACTTGTTTCTTCCTGTTTTCCTACTGATTAGAGTTCAATCACCACGGCCCAATTTTATTATATTCTCCATTTCTTAGTACCATAATTAGTAAATATATGCGATATGACACTAGATATTAAAGCATCTATAAATAAAAAAATAACATTAAATTGAGATCTTTCTTTTTTAAAATCGAAAATGTCCAATTTTTTAAAAATCTAATTCATTTATTGATTGGTATGCTAGATATATTTTCATTTTTTAACAAGCGTGAACATATCACATTGAAATATTAGTTGTTACAATTACCAACAGGTGCTCTAAAGTAATAAAACAATCTTCCCTGCGCATTTTTAGGGTGCGTTCTGAAAATCGTACTAAATACTATGTTACAAATTTTTAATTAAAAGGTGATATGACCATAATTTTACAAACTTTTTAGAAGTGAAGTGAAATATTAATATTCATAATAATAGAATAATAATATACCGTAAGAATTTATGTAATAGAATCCTTTTTAGCGTGGTAAAAAACTCCCTATTTAGGATCACAAATTTCGCGAGTTAATATTTTACATCATCTAGAGGTTGGTAACGTGGATCTCTATTGCGCATTTACAAATTACACAGACGTGTAGTTAGTGTAGCCTGAGCCAGAATCGGAGCGTCGGGTCATAAGAATATTTTATAGCTGTGCAGGTATGCAGCTACATAAATTATTTTAAGAAAATAATTTAATGTTAATGTTCCGTGTTATAGAACTGGTACAGAATTAAACATTTTCTATAAACTCGTTTTTCTGTTCTATCATAAAATAAATACATTTAACTCCACTCTGCAGGATACTCTACCTTGCTAATTGATGAACAAGTCTGTAATTTTTAGACGTTTTTTTTTTAATTTCGAAATAATTGAAATAAAGGGTTAGAATCATTGGTCTGTTCTGCCATTAAAATGGCCACGCTGCTCCTTGAAGGTCGATCTGTATTTTTGGTTTCCATTTTGGTTTGCACTCGGATTTTTCTAGCAGGTTATCTGGTGTACGAAAAGTGGGGAAAATCTACTCTTTGGAAAAAAATATATTTTTAAGCTAAAAGTAAGATTTTTCTAAAAGAAATCTAAATAATTAGAAATATATCCTGGAATTTCTAACCAAAATATTTCTTTGTATTTTGTTTTTAATTTCAAGTAAAATTTCGATTTTTTTAATTCGGAAAAAGAAAACTGTAAAAATGTAATTTCGAGAACAAACTTTTTTTTTTCAAAAAAATGAAGCTAAAAATGTGTTGTAAAGTTGAGACGTGTTATATTCAGTACTTTTTAATCATTACTTTCTTTTATTTTTTCTAAAAAATCTAAAAACAACTTTTTTTCTGGAATTTTGAAACAAAAATCTTTGTAAAATATTTTTTGAAATTTCGAGTAAAATCTATATTTTTAAATCCGAATACGAAAACTTAAGAATTGTAATTCCAAAAATGAACTTTAAAAATATTGAAGTTAAAAAAATTCTAAAGTTATGTCATGTATTCAGTACTCCTTAATTCAACTATTCTAATTCTTCACTTACATAATAATCGTTTCTCTTATTTTTATGTTATCTATAGTTTGCTACTAAGCTTAAGAATTTCATTTTGGAGGACTGAATTTTTTTGTTTGTGGGCTGTAGACCATTAACCATTATAAAAGAGGAATGACTCTAATACTTAGAGTATTTTTTTTTCTTAGGGGGTTCTTAAGATACCACAGATACGTCGAAATGTAACTTTGATCTGACATAGCATATAATTAAGTGCTGGCCGAAATAATTCCTGACCACATAGCTGGATATTTTCAGTGATTTAGTTAAAAAAAAAACATGTATATATATATATATATATATATATATATATATGTATATATATATATATATATATATAATGTTGAGGGGGGGGGAGGGGCTAACTTTTAGGAGCTTCCACACAGAATCTGCAAGCCGTATATACATAGAACGAGATATTAAACACATTTTGACAAAAGTAGCTAAGTTCTGATGATTCCGCCATCATTGTTATATTAAATTATAAAGGAATTAACTTGATGCACTTCAAATATTTGGCCGGACGCATCCCCCATGATCCTCCATCTAAAGCAGTGTTTAAACTTTGATAAAATTGTATACATGAAAAAAGAAACACTTTTGAAAATGTATATATGGAAATTCCGAAAAATGTTTGAATAATATTTCAAATTGAAAATAACTTTTTTTTTTAATATTTCAAAACAAAGCTTTTTTTAAGTTTTATATTTAGGTAAGGAAAACTTTTAAAAATTCTATTAAGAGTACAATCGACATAATGAAATACAACTGAAGGTAAATATGATTCTTGGAATTAGAGATGATGATATCTTCTGATTTTGTTAATAAAGGTTAACCCCGGTATCCTGGGTCGATAACTGAAACTATTAAACATAAAACTATTTTGCAGTTCAAATCTGCACGTGAAAGGGTCGATAAATTTAGTTCCTTGTTTCAGCCTCGATATTATTTAAATCTACGACACGGAACTTATGGCTTTAACGGCTTTATTCCCTTCAGAAAAAAGTTATAGTAAAAATTTTTGTGCCCTTAAAGATTTAACGGTGCAGAGGTTATTTGAACTCGGAATCGGAAGCGAACATGGTAACTACTAGACCACCCAGGGTCAATTATTTTCTCTAACAAACATAATTTATAAGTAGGCGTGGAGTCTTGAACGCCAAACCTAGGAAGTTACCTATACCGCGTACTGTATAAATTAAAATCGTGAAAATTTGGCATAGGCTTACTACCAGTTAAACCCAGAAAATTGATTAGACGTGGGTAAATTTCTGGACAAAACGTGGGAAATTAGTACTCATTCGTGAATAAATAAATATGTAAACAAAGTATCATTGATACTTAATAACCCGACGAAATCTAATTAATGTATAATGTAATTATATTATATATTTTTTCTCATCATCATAGTACATTCACGAATTTAGGCCATTTGTTTCGGCCTCAAGAGAAACACACCAAGTCTTTTGAGTGGACGTCCTGGTCTTCTTCCTGCACGTTGATATCTTAACATTTGTTGAACATGTTGCATCCATCTTGACTTATAATCACAAATTTTGTTTTCTGAAGGTTCCATGTGTAATTCTTGTAAGATGTCTTCATTTTTTGTGATCCTGCAGTCCTCCGAAGTTATCTCATTTCAGCAGATCTAAGTCTATATCCTTCTATTTCTACGTCCATACTTCGCTACCATACAAAAGAGTTGGAAAAGCCAGTGTTTGATACACTTTTAGTCTTGAATGTTTTTGGACTAACTGTGGCTTGAAGATAGAATTTATTAATTAAAATTCTTAAAAATTTAGATATTTTTGCATTTATGTCCTTTTCTTCTTATTATGAGATATTGCATCCTAGATACGTAAAATTATTCACCTGCTTCAAAATTTTGTCAAGTACAATTTTACTTCTGGCGGGATCTACACATTGAAATGCCATAATTTCCGTTTTCTCTGTAGATATCATCAATCCATATTATTTCATAATTTTGTTAAATTCATACAGACCTTTCCGTATATTATTTTCTGAATTTGCAATTGTTATTTGGTCATCTGCAAACAATAGGGTGTTTAATTTTGTATTTTCTGTTATTCTTATTCCAAATTCATATTTCTTGTTCAGCAAACATATTACTCCGTTGATATAAATTGCAAACAGTGTTGGGGATAGGGGGCAGCCTTGTCTCACACCACGATTTATAATTCCTTCTTCAGAATATGTGTTATTTAATTTAATTTTTCTATCTATTTTATATTATTATTAGTAATTATTTTATTGATAGTACTGTTAACAGCACGTACGGCTTGCTGCCAGTGCGACCATATTTATAAATAACATAGTTTGTATCTTACTGTTAGTCTAATAAAGTCCTACAACTAAAAAATAAATCACATTGTCCACGTAAAGAATGAGGCAGAACTTGCTATATCTAAATTAAAACACGTAGTTTTAGTTAAGTGACTAAAATAGTCTAAAAGCATCGCCATTTCAAGGAACACGACCCCTTTCAAAATGTCAAGCTAAAAGTATAAAATATTGCTTCGAAACCTGTAGCCGCTTCTATCTTATGTTTTGATGTCTAAATGTTAGGCTTATTTGTGTAAGAGTAAGAACTTGCCTTACCGGCATTTAAAAAACTGCAATACTCTCTTTACCCTATATTATGTACATTTCCGATAGATTTCTTCTGTCATTTAAACAGCTTGTCAGTGGCGGCTCGTGGAATCACATAATAGCAGTTGCGTTTAGAAACAAAATATAAAATTACGACGTTTAATACCCTAGATATATAAATGCTTTATAGCTATATTTATAAAAAAACGTCAATTTTATGTTTCGCGCCGAAGACGAACGGTTTAAGGTATGATGCCTTGGTGCCCTGGTTCGAGTCCTCATGGCAGAAAAAAAAATTGACATTTCTAATAGTATGGGATTGGTGCCAACCCAGCATCGTGAGGAATTTGGTTAGCTGTAATAGTAAGCGGCTCCAGGTTGAGGATACCAGATATAACGGCCTACTGACCAAATATCATACAATAGCTAGATGTGTCCATCTGTCATTAACATATCGATGTGAGGCCAGCAACCCAACTGGTAGGCTAGGTCCTCCTAGACTTTTCGAGCCATGGATAATTTATTCTTTTAAATGTATTATTTAAATAATATTAGTGAGATCGGCTTAGATTTTAGAGTAATTACTGTATTCATTATTTTAAATTTTTACAGAAAAGAGTAATACACTCCACGCACGTCTCAACGATCCTGTCTTTGCTGGAATACTGCAACATAAATAGTTGGTTACAGCCAGGTTTTACGAAGGGAAAGAAATATTCGTATGTTCACACATGGAAAACAAATGAACATTTGTTATGTTCAAGTTGCAGAGGATTTGTAACAATTTGTGCTCTATGATATGCAAAGACTTAATTGCACAACTCACTCTGTTTCAAAAGGATAAATGAGTTTGTCCCAGATGAGATGTGACCATGGGAGACATGGCTAATAAGCTAAAACATAAAGTATTTAATGTTAATGATATAAAATAGTAAAACCATGCAGGACTTACGAGGGCGGATCGGAAAGTAACGCACAATAATTTTTTTTAAAAAAGTTTAATAGTAAAAAAAAAAAGGAAAAAAATCACAAATGAACTTGCATCTTTTACCTACTTTTCGACATAGTCACCAACTTTCTCAACACATTTTTCCCATCGTGTTACCAGTTTCAATATGCCCTGTTCGTAGAAGTCCGTTTGGTTGGCGGATCGGAAAGTAACGCACAATAATTTTTTTTAAAAGTTTAATAGTAAAAAAAAGGAAAAAAATCACAAATGAACTTGCATCTTTTACCTACTTTTCGACATAGTCACCAACTTTCTCAACACATTTTTCCCATCGTGTTACCAGTTTCAATATGCCCTGTTCGTAGAAGTCCGTTTGGTTGGAGTGTAGCCATCTGCGCACTGCCGGCCGGAGCGTGGAGAATCACTAAGGTTCACGCGTCCCTCTTGGAAGAATGTGCACCACCTGGAGACATTGCTACGGTCCATACAATCATCCCCATACACGCCACGCATGTCCCTGTGAATTTCACTGGGTTTATGCCCTTTGGCCCACAAAAATCGAACAACACTTCTCTGTTCCTCACAGGTGGACGACTGTAGCATGCACGCCATCTTTGTTGCATAGTTCAAGCTTCTCTCGCAAGAGGTGCACCTGAGAAAAAAATACCATCTGTAATGAAAACTTCAAACTATATCTCTGTGAAATTTCAACATTCTACGTAGCTGCAATACCAAGGCAGAAAAAAAATTATTGTGCGTTACTTTCCGATCCGCCCTCGTATAAGGCCCTTTGGGTAGTGGCGCATTAAGACTTCTACATTTCTAGACAATCGGCGTGAGATATCAGTCGGATTGTCAGCCCTGCTTGACGGCCGTATTTACTCCCAAAATGTACTTCAAGCTGAGTCAATCCTAGGGTCATGGTTCTATCAGAAAGTTTTAGGGCAGTTTATTAGTACTATCCCCTTGGGACTTGACTCTGTGATATACTGTATATAATTCTTTTGTACGTGTGTGTGTTACTGAACTCCTCCTGAAAGACTGGACCGATTTTCATGAATTTTTTGGTGTGTGTTTGAGTGGGTCCCTGGATGGTTTAGATTCACAATTGGACACTCTAAAATCATTAGGTGTAGGAGTTCACCTGAAGTGAAAATTTAAAAATTGCTCTAGCTGTCACAATTTTCGATGTTTCACAAACGAAACTCAGTATATCCTATTAAAATAAGCCGAGATATATAGTATCAAAAGATGAGCGAAATCTATTAGAAGTGGAGGTTTACCTGGAATCCGATATTAAAAACTGATTAGAAACCGTCATGTTTGGTTCGTCTCAGCGTAATATCATACAATTTAATAACCTTTTAATATTTCATTTATTTACGCGTAGCAACGCACGCCGGGTATTAGCTAGTACATTATATAAAATTAACAATATTTCTGAATTTAAGTTCTTATATTTATCTTTACAGGTACAAATTGCTGGGACCTGGATGAAGATGCAGATGTCCATTCCTGGAGCTCCCAACACGATGTGTCCATGAATCTCCAAGGGTACAGCTTGTCGGATGCTCAAGATTGAGCTTCCTCTACGGGCGTCAGCGGAACAAAACAAGCTGGAAGACATTCTGGTGAGTACTCGGAAGAATTACTTTATAACATAAAATTAAGGATCTATGGATGGTTTGTGTCTGATACATCATAATCTTCGGGTTTTATAGAGCCAGTGAGTTAGTTAACAGCAAAACTGTGAAAATGTTGGTGTAAAGGGGGTAAATGTTATAGTTGATGATCGAAAACCATTGAGGTAGTAGTAGGAGGTAAAGACTTTCGATTTTCTAGACAGTCGGCGTGAGATGTCAGTCGGGTTGTCAGCCCTGCATGCGGCCGTATTTACTAATACAATATACGCTGGTACTCTTTAAGTTCAAGCTGAGTCAATCCTTGTCATGGTTCTATTAGAGAGTTTCAGGGCAGGTTATTAGTCCTATACCTTTGAGACTTGATACTGTCATCTACTGACTTGCAATGTATTGTCTTAACCAACTACATTATTAAGTGTCCCAATGTTAATGATATATATATATATATATATATATATATATATATTATATATATATATATATATATATATATATATATACAAATCTTCTGTACGTGTGTATGTCACTGAACTCCTACCAAATGATTTTAAGTTTTTTGTGTGTGTTTGAGTTGGTCCCTGGATGGTTTAGATTCACAATTGGACCCTCTAAAACTATTGGGTGTACGAGTTCACTTGAAGTGAAAATTTAAAAGTCGATCTAGCGGCCATAATTTTCTGTTTTTCACAACGGTACTAGGCATATCATATTAAAATCAACCGAGTTAGGTACTGTCCAAAAATGAACGAAATGCGACAATTAAGAGTGGAGATGTACTTGAAATCCGAAATTAAGAACTGCCTAAACGACTGGACTGATTTTGACGAAATTTTTTGTGTTTGTTTAGGTCGATCTCTGGATGGTTTATATTCACAATTAGACCTTCTAAAACCATTAGGTGTAGGAGTTTACCTCAAGTGAAAATTTAAAAATTGCTCTAGCGGTCACAATTTTAGATGGTTCACAACTCCTTATATCCTATTAAAATGCACCGAGGTAGGCATTATAAATAATGAGCGAAATCAAAAAATTAGAAGTGTAGGATTACCTGAAATCCGAGATTAAAAACTGATTAGCAGCCGCCATGTTTGGTTCGTCTCAGCGTTTATACCGTACAATTTAATAAACCTTTAATATTTCTTTAATTTAGGCGTAGCAACGCACGCCGGGTATTAGCTACTATATTATTTGAAATTAATAACATTCCTGAATTTAAGTTCTTGTATTTGTCCTTACAGATACAAACTGCTGAGACCTGGAAGAAGATGCAGTTGTCCATTCCTGGAGCTCCGCCACGATGTGTCCAGAGTCTCCAAGGGTACAACTTGTTGGGTGCTAAGGATTGAGCTTCCTCAATGATTCATTCAACTCACGGGTGGCAGCTGAGCAAAACAAACTGGAAGACATTCTGGTGAGTATTCGGAAGAATTACTTTATAACATTAAATTATGGATCTATGGATAGTTTGTGTCTAATACTTCATAATCCTTTGGGTTTTATAGAGCCAGTGAGTTATTTATGGGCCGAAACTGTGAAAATATTGTTGTGGAAGGTAAATAACGCAATTAATGATTGACAAACATTAGCTTAGGATTCAGATGTATGGAGAGCTTGTGCCTGCTTAGCCATAATTCTCTGGATTTTATAGAGCCAGCGAGTTAGTTATGGGGCATAACTGTGAAAATGTTATGAGGGAGGTAAACTATATAGTTAATGATTGAAACCGATTAATTTAGGATAGGGATATATGGAGAGCTTGTGCCTGCTTAGACATAATCTTCTGGGTTTTATAGAGCCAGCGAGATAGTTATGGGGCATAACTGTGAAAATCTTATGAGGGAGGTATATTATACAGTAATTGATTGAAGCCGATTACCTTGGGATAGGGATATATGGAGAGCTTTGTGTGCTTAGCCATAATCCTCTGGGTTTTATAGAGCCAGTGAGTTAGTTATGGGCCATAACTGTGAAAATGTTGGAGTGAGGAGGTATATTTTATAGTTATTGATTGAAGACCATTAGGAAATCAGTAGAATGCAAAGACTTCTACTTTTCTAGACAGTCGGCGTGAGATGTCAGTTGGGTTGTCAGCCCTGCATGGCGACCATATTTACTCACAAAACATACTTTGGTACTCTTTTCAGTTCATACTGAATCAATCCTGTGGTCAAGGTTCTATCAGAAAGTTTTAAGGCAGTTTATTTGTTCTAGCCCCTAGAGACTTGACACTGTGACATACTGACTTGTACTGTAGTATTATCTTAACCAACTGAACTCCTCCTTAACGACTGGACTAATTTTGATGGTTTTTTTTCTTGTTTGAGTGGGTTCCTAGCAGGTTTAGATTTATAATTGGACCTTCTAAAACCATTAGCTGTAGGAGTTCACCTGAAGTGAAAATTTAAAAATCGCTCTATCGGTCACAATTTTCAATGTTTCACAACGAAACCCATTATATTGAATTAAAATAAACCGAAGTACTTACTATCAAAAAATGAGCAAAATCTAACAATTAGAAGTAGAGGTTGACTCCAAATCCGAAATTAAAATCTGCTTAGAAACCGTCATGTTTGGTTCGTCTCACCGTATACCCTGTAATTTAATAAACCTTTAATATTTCATTTATTTAGGCGTAGCAACGCATGCTGGATATTAGCTAGTATATTTAACTTCTTGTATTTGTCTTTACAGGTGCAAGCTGATGGGCCTTGGAAGAAGATGCAGATGACCATTCCTGGAGCTCCACCACGATGTATCCATGAGTCTCCAAGGGTACAACTTGTTGCGTGCTGAAGATTGAGCTTCCTCTAATTGTTAAATTCGATGGCCGGAGCTCCACCACGATGTATCCATGAGTCTCCAAGGGTACAACTTGTTGCGTGCTGAAGATTGAGCTTCCTCTAATTGTTAAATTCGATGGCCGTCAGCGGAGCCAAACAAGCTGGAAGACATTCTGGTGAGTACTCGGAAGTATTACTTTATAACAATAAATTAGGGAACTATGAATAGTTTGTGTCTGATACATCATAATCCTTTTAGTTTTATAGAGCCAGTGAGTTAGTTATGGGTCAAAGGAGGTAAATTATTATACAGTTAATGATTGAAACCGATTAGCTTAGGATAGGGATATATGGAGAGATTATGCCTGCATAGCCATAATCCTTTGGGTTTTATAGAGCCAGTGAATTAGTTATGGGCTGTAACTGTGAAAATGTTATGAAGGAGGTAAATTAATATTGAAACCGATTAGCTTGGGATAGGGATATATGGAGGGCTTGTGCCTGCTTAGCCATAATCTTCTGGGTTTTATAGAGCCAGCGAGTTAGTTATGGGCCTTAACTGTGAAAATGTTAAGAAGGAGGTAAATTATACAGTGAATGATTGAAAAACATTAGCTTTTAGGATAGGGATGTATGGACAGACTGTGCCTGCTTAGCCATAATCCTCTGGATTTTATAGAGCCAGTGAGTTAGTTAACAGCAAAACTGAAAATGTTGGCAAGGAGGTATATTTCATAGTTATTGATTGAAAACCATTAGGAGTCCACTGCTGTGGTCTCGAGGTAGCGTGCTGCCTTGTCACGCAGCGGGCCCGGGTTCGATCCCCGGTCGGGGCAGTTTTCCTGGGTGAGGTTTTTATCGGGGTTTTTCCTCACCTATAAGACAAATGTCAGAAAAACTTTAAGGCCCAAACGGTCCCCGAAATCATATGGCCATCATCATCATCATCCTTATCATTATCATCATCATCCTTCACCGGTGTGGAAAACAACGGGAAGCTACCATACCTACAATTCCTTAGTAAAGTTGCAAGCATAGCATGAAAATGTTATGATTACAGTGAAGGACCTGCCTTTGGGCAGAATTACTATGGATGGAACCATTAGGAGGTAGCAGGAGGTAAAGACTTTTACTTTTCTAGACTGTCGACGTGAGATGTCAGTCGGGTTGTCAACCCTGCATGGTGGCCATAATTACTCACAAAACGTACTCTCATAAAACATACTCTGGTACTCTTTTCAGCTGAATCAATCCTATGTTCAAGGTTGTATCAGAAAGTTTTAGGGCAGTTTATTAGTTCTAACCCCTTAGGACTTGGCCCTGAGATCTACTGGCTTGTATCTTAACCAACTACATTTTGAAGTGCCCCAATGTTAATGATATATTTATATATGTAATACTTCTGTACGTCACTGAACTCCTCCTTAATGACTGGACTAACTTTGATGAATTTTTTTGTTTTGTTTAATTGAGTGGGTTCCTGGCTGGTTCCGATTTACAAGTAGCTCCTAAAACTATTAGCTGTAGGAGTGCACCTGAAGTGAAATTTAAAAATCGCTCTAGCGGTCACAATTTTCAATGTTTCACGATGAAACCTATTATAAGCAATTAAAATAAATTGAGGTACTTACTATCAAAAATATGAGTAAAATCTAACAATTAGAAGTGGAGGTTTACTTCAAATCCAAAATTAAAATCTGCTTAGCAACCGCCATGTTTGGTTTGTCTCACCATATACCCTGTAATTTAATAAACCTTTAATATTTAATTTATTTAGGCGTAGCAACGCATGCTGGATATTAGCTAGTATATTTAACTTCTTGTATTTGTCTTTACAGGTGCAACTGATGGGCCTTGGAATAAGATGCAGATGACCATTCCTGGAGCTCCGCCACGATGTATCCATGAGTCTCCAAGTGTACGACTTGTTGCCTGCTAAAGATTGAGCTTCTTCTAATGGTTCGATTCGATGGCCATCAGCGGAGCGAAACAAGCTGGAAGACATTCTGGTCAGTACTCGAAATAATTACTTTATAGCAATAAATTAGGGAACTATGGATAGTTTGTGTCTGATAGATCATAATCGTCTAGGTTT
The DNA here is from genome assembly GCA_030220185.1 of Diploptera punctata. NCBI lineage: Eukaryota > Metazoa > Arthropoda > Insecta > Blattodea > Blaberidae > Diploptera > Diploptera punctata. The sequence goes on along the minus strand of JASPKZ010002697.1, from coordinate 1,482,291 downwards.
TGTAGAGCCAGTGAGTTAGTTAAGGGCTGTAACTGTGAAAATGTTACGAGGGAGGTAAATTATACAGTTAATGATTGAAAACGATTCATTTAGGATAGGGATGTATGGAGAGCTTGTGCCTGCTTAGCCATAATATTCTAAGTTTTATAGAGCCAGTGAGTTAGTTATGGGCTGTAACTGTGAAAATGTCATGAGGGAGGTAAATTATACAGTTAATGATTGAAAACGATTAGCTTAGGATAGGGATGTATGGAGTGCTTGTGCCTGCTTAGCCATAATCCTCTGGGTTTTATAGAGCCAGTGAGTTAGTTGTGGGCCGAAACTGTGAAAATATTGTTGTGAGGGAGGTAAATTATGCAGTTAATGATGAAACCTATTAGCTTAGGATTGGGATGTAAGGAAAGCTTATGTCTGCTTGGCCATAATCCTTTATTTTATAATGTCACTATTTAATTATGGGCTGAAACTGTACAAATATAGGAGTGAAGGATGGATTTATTTTGGGGAAATACATATATAATGATTTGTTGTTCAAATGTGTTTTGTATATCAATTTAATGAATATTGGACTACTTTTCAAGAAAATATTAGGATACTGGCTCATTCCACTTACCTCAGTTTGGCTAATTGTGACACATTCAAATTCCTTACTGTAAAGATTATCTGCTCTTAAAGTGATCTTCATCGAAACAAATCCATGTGACCTTCTGGTTTTCATTGATTATGGACACTGATGTACAATGTAGAAGCAATAAGTACGTGAAAAGGTAGTTCCCTTCATTGATTAAAAATTTGTCCTCTGAATATACTTGTTATTCTTCGTTAATGAAAATAATATTCAAAACATAGAAAATATTCTAAAACTAGATAATAAATAATTACAACTTAAAATAGTTTATTGCATATGGATGATGCATTTGATCATGCTTCAGTCGATTCTAATGCAACAAAATGGCTGAAGGCGTTGAGTCTTCTGTTGCTGTGTTGCCATCTAAAATATTAAAACACAAGTCTGGCAAAGCTTTGACTAGTGGACAAAAAAGTTATTTTAAATATATTTCACAAGTTCAGTGAAAAATATCACAAGCTTTCTTGTAATCTACCCCATTCAACTGTCATATGTCTTATGTACTTCACACGTACTCTCTATCAATGTGACAGCAATTCTGGCACAATTGGTGTTTGTTTCTGTTAGGATCACTCTAAAAGCGGATAAGATATAAATATTTTGACATCTTATTTTAGGACAAGTGTTGCATATTCTTTAGGATAAGAAGGTTTGCTTTTGTTAGCTGGAATTTGAATATAAAGTAGGAGAGTGACTAGTATTTCTTGGAAATGAGGTTCTTAAATTTTAGTGAAAATTATAATAGTTGTAGTCAAAATTCTCAAGATAGCAGTGAAATAGTCAAAATGTTGGCACTTCTGTCGTGTATTTTTTCTTGTAGCTGGAACTGGGCTCCAATTATAAAATTTTGGTTTGGTAGGTAATAATGGAAGGTGATACACGATAGGAGAAAATTGTGAAGCTTGGCTGGAATTGATTAGATATATCATGAAAAATATTGATAGCATTGGGTAAGAAACAAATTTATCGGGTTTAGCATTAATTACAGTAATTTTGGTTAGGTTTATATTAAATATTATAGCAAATAAATATTACGAAGAACAAGTCACTGAATAGTGTGTACTGGCGAATCTCTGTATCAGAACTGAAAAAAAAAAATTCTTTCTCTAAAATGCCAGTTTATAATTAAGCTAAAAGTAGGTCTTGGTAGCTTGGTGGATACTATATGAATTCCTTGCGATGGGAAGTTAAACCATGGGTCCTGTATGATACATTTATGGCATACAAAATAACCTTGGCCCCTGAGCAAAATTTGTTGGTCTTCTCACTTTAAAATTTGCATTGTAATACTAATTTGTGAGCTACTATAACTTCATGGTGCAACAGGCCTAGAAGGCCCTTGGCCTACCAGCCGGCTGCTGGCCTCATATCACAGAGGTATACGATCATCCAGCCAGTGTATGGGTGACATGTGGTCAGCATGTTGTATCCCCCAGCCATTATAGCTGGTTTTCTTAACCTGGAGCTGCTACTTACTAGTTACCCAAATGCCTCATGATTTGTGGGCACCAATCCCATACTGGGCAAAATTCCATGAAAAAATGTCTTCCCTCATAGAAACTCGAACCAGTGTTAAGTATCATAACTTTGCACAGAGGCATCTTGTCTTAACCACTTGGCTATGGTGTGGGACAAGTTTTACCAACATTCATAATATAATAAAATGATTTTCAAGTAAATTTGTCTATATATTTTGTATTTATTATTTTGTCGACCGTGGTGGACTAGTGGTTATGCTCCTTGCCTCTGGTTCCGAGGGTCGTGGGTTCAAACCTGGCTGAGGTCGATGGATTTTTTAGGATGGAAAAATCCGGGAGGGACTTTAAGCTGTGGGTCCTGAGTCTGAATATTTTCAGACTTGTAAAATATCCTTAAGCCTGAATGGAAAGGACTTTAAGCAAAATTTACCGAATTTTCCCATCCTAGTACTATCTTGGTTTGCTAGATGTCAGTATGAGGCAGAACGCTGACCATGGACCACTCAAAATTACATCTATACGAAAACAAGTGTATCTAAATTAGTATGGTTCAAATTCTTCCTTGTAGGGAGAGAGTGCCTAAATCTCTCTAAAGGGAAAACATGGGCATACAAAAAAAAATTATTTTCAATTATTATAAAATAAGGAATAAATATGACTATTTACTTGTAAAATTATCAAGTTTTCTACAATTTGTTCATATGTTAAGTGAGCTATTATAGATCATTCTAAAACTTATTTATTTTGAAACTTTATAAGCTATTATCTTGTAGATAGTAGTTCAGTTGGTATAGCATTGGCATAAAAAGCCAAAGGCCCTGGGTTCAAACCCCAGTCTGAACTTATACTTTTCTCTTTAAATGTAATTTGTCCTTCAAGTGAAAAGTATTAAATTAATAATAGAAACATCGAAAAGAAGCCCTATTGGCTTTATAAAGCAATGTTTTAATTCCCAATAAAAGTCTTCTTAAAAAAGAGGCTGCCATTTGTGTAATCAAGCAATGGTTTGTAGCATTTGGTGCTTGCGAATTAAAGCGTAAGAGAAGAATTTATGTTTAGATTGGAGTGGTCAGGTAGCTCAGTTGGCAGAGCATTGGCATAAAACCAAAGGCCCTGGGTTCAAATCCCAGTCTCAGTGTATATTTTTCTCATATTATTTTGCAGTTTTGAAACATTGTCTTAGAGTAAATGTTAGACTTGTCTAGTAAACCCCATGTTCCATCTGTCCCACTTTACAAGAATTAACTGGGTAAATGAGATTGATTCAGTGACTGGTTCTTTGTAATAACAATAAACATTTGCCTCTTGAACTTTGAAGATTTTTTATGTTAAAGTAGACTTGAACTTCCCAGTAAGGATGCAAATAAATGTATTAGGGAAACAATCATAACAATTCAGTGAAATAGGATATACAAAATTAAGAAAAAGTGTTAGCCTGCCTTGTTACTAGTTGATTAGGATTCCTTTTCTTGTAACATTTTTCAATGGTAAGGCTATGAGACTTTTGTCTGAAATGCTTGGTTAGTAAAGTCATTCTGATACACTGTTTAGTATTTAATAATGTTATGAATACATAGTCTTTTATATAGATTTTTAATTGTTTTATAGATTATTTTAATTATTCAAGCAAAGTCTTTTGAAATAGAGTTTAGACATCCAAAGTCTGTTGAAATAGAGTTTAGACGTGATATAGTTCAGAGCAAAGTTTTGCTTAGCTAACTGTAAACATCCCTACATTTAGTTTATTGGAATGTTAGTGAGTACAGTTAGGGTAACTAGAGGTCAAATTGAGTATATAATACTTGAGAAGTGAGGGTCTCGTGTCTGTTTGTGTAAACTGCTGAAGGGTAAGTCACCAACCATTTTTCTTAATATGTATTCTGGACTTTTGGGAAGGGAATCAAGTACAATTAACTATTTTGATATTAAATTTTTAAAAGGGATATAACATTTTTAAACATGTAGATTAGGGTAGATTTATAACTTCCACAACCCCCTCTCTCTCAAACCCCAGAAAGTACTGTAGTTTTCAATATAGGCTTAGATTAGTTATTTAGGGCTAGAATACTTAGGGATTCTAATTATTTATACTTTAGTAATAAAATAGTTTAAAATAAAACTCCATTTGTTTATTTCAATACTAATGCTCGGCTAGATAAACATGCTACCAGATTTTCCAAGTCCCGAAGGTCCTTTAAGCCTAAGAAATCCAGCTGGGGTCATAACAAATAACTTTGCAAATGTATATATTATATCATTTAAGAAATAAGTGTGGCTTTTTTAAAAATTTTTGTTTCATGGAAATAATGTTTCCATGGAGAAATAATTTTTTTCAAAAAAAGTCATTTGGACAGTGTTTTTTCTTAAGTGATGATATACATTACATGTTGTAGCTGATCCAAATGTTTGATTTATTTCAGATTGAATGACAGGAGCAGATGTCTTTAGAAGTTTATGAATCAACATATTTCAAGATGTGCATCAAGATGAACTTGTGAAACTTCTATGCAATTCTATTTATTGTGAAATATATTCTTTACTTTTTAAAGAAAGTTTTTATTCTTTGCATGCACCATTCTTGTTATCAAAATCCTTTCCATGCTAGACTGCTACTTTTGTTTTCAGGTGTGGGACTTAGGGCAATTTTTTAAGGTACTCTTTGTGCTTAAAATGGCTCAATTTCAACATTTGTTTAGTGTTAATTTCATTATAGCCTACAATTTGGTTTTTAAGTTTGGGTTCAGAACATAAAGTGGACAAACTTTTCACTTTAATCCAATTTATATTTTGAATTTAAGCTTAAAAAAAGAAATTTCAAGCTATAATTTGAAAATTTAAACGAGATTGCAAATATAAAACAGTATTAATATAAGAAGAATGTTGAAATTGAGGCACTTTAAGGAGAAAAAGGACCTTAAAAAATCGCTCTAAGTCCAACATGACAAAAACTCGCTCCGGAAGGAAGGTGAAAAGGATATGTTAAGATTACATTTCACAACAAAGTCAGAAAAAATATTTAACTTTCTTTATTGCATTCAATAATGAAGGTATACATTACTCTGAAATACAATTTAATTTGTTCAACTTGACAACATTTTCACTAAGCTCTGTTCACCTTCAATGGCTTGAACCTACAGCAAAAAAATTGTACATTTATGTTCATCAAAAGTGAAAAGAAAATGAAACCTTTCCCCCACAAGAAAAAAAAAATTGTGAAAGCTCCCACACTCTTCTTCACTTCACTAAAGAAATATGAATGTACAATTTCTTGCTGTATGTCCAAGAACCATCCCATGTGAACAGAACCTTTACTTCACAAATATTGAAACATACCTCATCCATCATACACATAACCTCTAATGTGATCCGTCAAAATGGCACAAATTAAAAATACACCTTATTAACACTATCTTTTCACCCAATAAAGAACCATGAGCCAAAAAGTAAAAAATGGATATGTAAATAACTTCTTTAATGGAATTTTTTTCCTAAACTGGAATTTTAAGTCCAAATTTCTAGTTCTTGCTAGCAAATTTTTCAACTGTGCTACCCACATAACTAAATTATGTAAATATACATAAAAAGTTTACATTACAATTTTTATGAATTATGTTGTGATATACAACCCACATCCTATGTGATAGGATCAAAGGCATTTAATGATCTCAAAATTGAAATCAACTCAAAGTAAGATGTTTGCTATTCTATGCCAGGTATCAATCTGCATCTTGCAACAGGCCACTAGTTGTCAACTATATCAAAGTAGAGTGATCCCACTATGGGCTGTAGGAGACCCTAGGGATAGCATCAGGTTAATATTTCCATCTTCCTAAACATTTTGAATTATGTCTCAGCCAGGTTTTCAGCCCTATATGACAGCCACTTTATCCCTAAGAACAAACACCTGGTACTCATTTCCATTAGTAGACAAGTCAATCTTATCGCCATGGTGTCGTAGAAATTTAGACCTGTTTATAAATCATGACCTCACTGGGACTCAAACCCTAACTTTCCAGCTTATAGTATATTGGCTTAACTATGTATGCTATATTATGCCCCCAACTATATTGGTAGTTATATATAAGATATAAAGCTTTAAATAAAAAATATTAAAATCAAAATTGTTTAGGATATCCAGGTATAGTACCTAAAATATCCTTTTATTAAAATGGGAAATATTTCTAAATGTTGTGCAAACACTTGGTACTTATTTTAATTAGAGGCTGAGTCAACCCCAGGGTCATGCTGTCAGAAATTTTGGTGAATTTAGAAATCCTGACCTTACAGGGACTCAAACCCCAATCTTCCAGCTTGTAGCATATTACCATAACCAACTATGGTATGTTATGCTCCCAACTTATCTAATGCTTATCGGATTACATTCAAGCTAGCAAAACATTTTCCAAAATGTTCAACTATATTTCATGTTAGATTAAATTTAATTAAATCTTTTTTCATCAGCATGTTTTCAATGTTGGCCAGTCTGCTCTAGCAAAAATAGTAAATATTCCATTTTACAATTTGGCATATTTATGTCAACTTCTCATTCAATTTTTAGGCTTATTTGAATTTCTTTTGGGGAAACAATATGGTACCGGTAATTATAATTATTGCTATATAAAATACATAACTATTTATTTTCATTCTAGTACAATCAATTTTGCCTTTTATTCAAATTTATGTAGACTGATACATGGCATAGAATACCCTTAAGTTTTTAATAATTTTAATTTCACTTTTGGCTCATCCCAATAAACACTAACTTCTAATGTTCAGAAAACTGGTTTATATAAAAATAAATATTAAGTCACACTATGAACAGTGGCAGCACATCCTATAAATTCAATGGTTCACTGAATCTCTCCAAAAATTTGGTTCATTACAATTAGTCGTTATGACAGTATTTTTACTTTATTTGGCAAATTATTTTAGGGTCGAATCTTTGAATGCATTAGACCGTAAAAGGCGTTCTCTGCTGAGAAAGTTTATCCTAATACGATTTTGCTTACTCAGAAATCTATTCATGCGATAATAATTGTTGAAATTCGTAAGCTACCTGACGAGGTAACTTTAAGATCATAGCTTAAGATAGAAACTTATCATGAGAATCCCCAAGGGAACCGATGTTAACCGATGTAGTTTGAAACCTTGCCGCTTTATCCAAGATGTCGGACCTTGAAGACTTCGATCATGTTTTCGGTATACGCGGAGAAGAGGAATTTGATAGAGTCTACCAAATAATTCAACTGGAAGAATTCTTTGTTGTATACGGTATTATTTGCAGGACACAAGTGTAAATGCGTTCCTCTAGCAGACGAAAATAACGGAAGTGATTTTTATCGCTGAGAATTCTGGGTAATTTCTTGCCAATATTACAAAAACAACGACTTTCATGCATGACCAGTTAGTGGGTAGCTAATTCGATCTTTGCACTTGCTCACGGTGAGTCAGCTCACCAGTGATTGGAAGTAATTTGAGTAGAGACTAATGTATTTGCATGCGACTCTTAAGGTCACAACATCTACTTATTTTTTTAATGTTACTATCAAATGCTATATATGAAATCAGTCCTGATGGTAAAATTCCAACCTAGAATTTTGCTTGAGGGAAACCAGGAAAAATATTTGTCAAATTGGTTGGAACTGGGGTTTGAACCCAGGATCTACCAAATATGATCTCAACTGAAAATGCTTGAGCAAACTCGCTTTGTCTCTGCAATGTATTGTATTCATTCAAAGACTATTTCAGGATCCTCTAGTGAACCCCAAATTAAAGTAGGTGCCGCCACTGACTAAGAAATATTTGAATAAAAAAAATTACACCTCACTTCATAAAACATTTTCTCTCACCTGGAATTTTTTTCAGAGTCCATCCCTATTTTTAATTAAAAAATGCTTTTGAATATATTATTAAATCATTACGTTTTCCTACTCAGTCAGGCTGATGATAGAAGAGATGCCTTCAGAAACCAGTCCTGTGAAAATCACTGTTTTATGAAGTGGGATGTAAAAATAATCATTCATTTACATAAATCTTAAAATACCTCAGTGTTACTTCCTATTGAATTTTTATAGAAATACATATTCTCATCTGCAGCTCAGGTGAATTCCATGAAAAAGAAATTAAATTTCATTCCTGCTTCTTACAGGGATATTTATAACACCTCTTATGTTTGCTATTGCAAATCTGCACACTATCTAGTGCCAACTATAGATAAATGGGAGATTTAACCTACTGCCCCAAGGACCTCCTGAGGCCAGTAACGTGATCAAGTTACCTCCACTGATCTCTCATTCTCTAAAATAAACTACTATGGTAGACAATTTATTCAAATTATGACACTGATATTTATATTCCATTTATGTCACTCTTCCATTACTTTATTGATAGTTCACACAGTAAATAATACTCTAGTAAAAAAAAACAGGAAACATACATTACATGTCTGTTCCATGATCACAAGTAAGAAATGTTTCAACTTCCTAACTAATAAATATCTCAGATATTTAAATACAGGATGAATCGTAAGTCAGTTAACCAAAAATCCAAATATTTTCTGTAGCTTACAACATCTATAAAAAAACTACTGAAATTGTTCAAAGTGACTTCCATTGTTTATGCAGTAGTGAGAGATTATATTCTGAAGGTCCCATATTCAAACCCCAGTTTCAATCAATCTGATTTTCCTTACAACCATGTGCAGTTGTTAACTCACTTATGACACACCCCGTACTCTTATATCATTTTACTAGATTTGTTTAATTTTCCTTCCCCTGACTTTTTTTTTATTTTTAAAGTTAACAAAAACTATTGATTTTAAACATCCTTAACTTAGAAAGCTTGTATTTCACTACACTGAAAATTATACTGTGCCTAGGTGTAGCACACCATGATGTAGGTTAAGGCATTTTGCTATAATCTGGAAGGTCACAGGTTCAAGTTCCATAGTATCAGGATTTTTTAACTGGCCTAAACATGGCAACACTGAAGCCCTGTGGTTGACTCAACCTCTAACCAGTCATGTTCTAGATGTAAAAGCAGCTGTCACACAGGGCTTACAACTCAGCTGACATCTCGTGCCAATAGTACAGAAAGATGGAATGGATGCCTAAAACTATTACTATCCCAAGGACCTCCTAAGAATTGAAATTACTTTAAGGCTGCAAAAAAATAAGACGTAACTGTTGCAAATGTTAAGTCAGTTTACTATGGAATTCACCTGTAAAACATTATTTAGAAAATAAAAGTTTATTTTAATAAAGAAAACGATGTGATATTAAAAAAATTGTAAGTATGTTTTAATTCACCATTCACTGCAGCAAGTGGCTCCATCACTGGCACAGCAGGAGCATTGGAGTCTTTCTTCTTGCTGTCTAGTCTCCACCATCTCTGAAGAAACAAGAAACCTTGTTAGATGGGAGAGGTCACTTAAATTAGGAAATTCTGAAGATGTAATGGAATTAAAATACTTATAAACAATAATTACTAGTTGTAGGATTGAGGTGCAGAAAGAAATTATAATTATGAAACATGCTATTATACATTAACATAGACTCTTGTCATCCCATATCCTCTAAATAAAATAAAATGTTAAAATATATAAAGCAGCATTTCTTCAATCTCTTACTTCAGGAGAAGAAAATACAAATATTTGGGAATGAATAGTTTAGGAAAATGTTTGAACCAAAACAAGTGAATGGAGGGAACTACATAAAAGTAGTTTGTGCAATATTTATGGAAAATTAGCTTTAATAAGAAAGCCAAGTCTCAAATTGCAATAGACAGCACATATGGCATGAATGGGGAATGAAAAAAAAAAAAAACGAAATAGCAATTGAGCCAGCATAATCAGCAGATATAAACTAACATTCCAAATTGCTGACCACGTTGTAATCAATTGAGGGAGTTAGAAGCAAATGGGTGCAAGTGATTTTTTCGAGAAAAAATGAGAATAATTAAACTACATTCTTGAAGCACAATTTCATTCAGTGGCAAAGGGATATAAATGTACGTGTAAATTGATGAAGTATTATTTTCAATGACCTATGATTGTCTTATACAACTTTAAACCATTTTTTCTCCAAATTGCAAACTTGGACTTGCACCACTTAGCTTCTAACCGCCTCAATTTATAGTTGTGTTTGTACGAACAATCATTTTTTAAGTATTTTATTCAACGACTTTCTTTAAGAGCTCAGAACTGTCAACATTCAAAACTATGTGTGAAAAAAGCAACATTTTCTTATGAACCTCATTTCCTGCTTGCAGTTCTTTTGCATGCCAAATATGTCACGATACTCTCAGTTTCACTTCCCCACGATTTATAAATATTCCCTGGAGTTTATAACATTTATTACGGATCCATAGACTTTCATCGTACTTAAAAAGTTTTATTTTAAGGGGGGGGTACAATTTGAATGTATCTAGGTTGCTATACTCAGAATTTTTATGCTCTCAAAATAGCCATTGAAAATGACCGAATTTGAACTAACCTCGAAAATAAAGAAACATGACAAGCATAGTCCACCGAGGTCGACACGACGGTCCGTGATTTTTATCACACCTTTTGGTTATCTCTATATCGTCTTCAATTTGTTTTCGGTAATTTTCTCACTTTTTCTATCAAAAAAGATATATATACATATATATCCTCAGATTACTAATTACGCCCTATAACAATATTTCATTAAGGATCAGACAGTGGCGGCTCATATTCAAACTAACTTTAGAATCGCTCAACTTTCTTAAATTGCAACTCTTGAGAAGGGTATTTGTTCAGAAAGACGTATCTATGAATTTCATGTGGAAAACCATCGATGTTAGCATTATTAAAAAAGGACATAAAAAAAGAGGAACCTATTTCTCTTCAAAACCTAAACCTACAAAGAGAGACATCTAGTATTAAAGAATACACTTTTTTCCCAACAATGAACTAGTTAAAATGATAGAAAATGTTTAACTAATCCAGTTATCGTTCATTTATTTAATAATTCGTACAACGTTTCTTGGTAATTACCCAATCTTTTAACATGTAGCTGAACATTTCCAAGTGAATATTTCGTTCAATATGTATCGTTAGAATGATTAAAGAATTTAGAAAAAAAAACTTCGGTTATGTTGCGTGTAAGCCACACCCTAACACAAAATGCATCATTTTGGTATTAGTTTTTATTTTAGTGATGCAAGGTTACTTTTTGCGAGCGCCATTTTATAAACATTCAAGAAATTATTTAGGCTGCGTTATTCTAATGCGTCATCCGTTCTTACGAATATCAAGTTTTTAATAAATGTTAAAAAATCCTCATTTTTCCGTCAAGACATTTTAATAGGTAAAAGGTAAAATTCAACCAAACTCAATAATATACGAGACAAATATAAGGGTGTGACATGCGTAAGAGTTTAATGCCAATTGCACGAATTTTCGTTAAAAACTATCCAAACTAACCCTAAAGAATGATTAATTCATTTTATATAAGGGTGTGACATGCGTAAGAGTTTAATGCCAATTGTACGAATCTTCGTTAAAAACTATCCAAACTAACCCTAAAGAATGATTAATTCATTTTATAACGCACTTATGTTTGCATTTCATCAAACATCGTTCGTTACATAAAGGATAAAATGCTTTTACAAACGTGTGATTAATTTAAAAATCTTGCTTGTAATTTACATATAGGCCTACATTCATTTTGTTACATCCCTAAAGATTGATTATATAAACCCCTTATAACGCGATCGTAGTTTGTTTCTACATTTTACTGAAATTATTTCTTGTAATTTTATCGTAATGCAAACAAATACAAAGAAAAGACAACGAGGCTACATTTTTCCACAAATAAATTTTGAAGACATATTTGTCAGTGTGATATTCTAGCTGACCAATTTCTTTCAAAAGTTTTAATATCTCTGCTTTCGATAAGCAATCTCTTTCTAGAAATTCTATGTCTGACAGCTCATCAAAATGATTAATCGGCATACTGAAGTTAACGGTCCCCAATCGTCAATTTTCCAAATAGTGCAAATACAGTAGCTCTGCATCTCCGCCACTCACAGTAATTAGACAAACTAATGCTTTAAAATTTTAATTAAGCAAATCTCTCGCGTGTTCATAACGCATTACAAAATGTCCGTTTTCGTCTAACAAAGCTTGTGGAAAAGAATAAAAATCCAGTAACGATCTTTACAATAATATTAAAAAAAAGTTAAAGTGATAACGAATGTTGATGAAACCAGCTCTAAAACTAACCAACATTAAAACTAGTCTAAATAATTGACCTCAGATGTTATCACGTAGATTTATAATTGAATTTTTCACTATGAAACAATCTGGAATTCCATTTACACCAAATCCAATGACGCCTCTCCTACCAAAATTTATAATCCCATAGATTGTCCCTATCCCTATGGCCCAATTACATAACCACTCAATTTCTCGCAATCATGGCCGATTTAAATCTTACTCTACAAAGTTATTTACTTTAACTTACCGTAACTGGCCGGAAGAATCATCTGAAAACTGCAACATGTTCTCCGTAGATCGACCAGATGTAAAGTAATCTGATTCTCCGCCAAATATTCTGAAGTTTCACTTCAACTCCACAAACGCCGCAGAATTTTTCTCAAGCAACTGAAACAATAATTGGAAAATCATTTAATTTTAAATATTCTGTGATACACCCTTAGTGAAACACGGGTTGTAATATTTATGTTAAAAATGATGTATTGCAGCAATTCATCTTAACTCCTTAACTATGTACACCCTTCGACAAAAAAAAATGAGTCGTGTCTTGGACGCACATTTCTTCTAAGTTATACTCGACACAGCGCTGGGTTCAAACTAGGAAACTAGTCATAATTGTGCAGTCCCTGAGCTACTGTGTTATGTGGCATGAACTGAAGACTTTTCTACGTGTCCCGATAGCTCAGCGGTAAAGCACGTGGTCACTGGTTCTGTTAATGAAGATCGCAGGTTCGCAATTTTTTTTCCCCGTGATATTTGTATTAAAACGTTTTATGAATTAAATAAATTTTATTTCGACATTTGAATTAATCTATACTTTTTAAGTTCATAATTTTTTTATACCGTTGAGGTTATAACAATGTTAAATTATATATTTTTACACGCTTTATATTAGCTTGACCTGTATCTGTCTATGTAACGAACCTGTATCTATGTAACGGAATCTTTGAACACGATTTTCATCCACTTAAAAATATTGGATCGATTTGAAACTTTGTATACTTGTAAAGGATCCGTGACAATACAATAATTTTTTTTTCTAAAATCCTGGCCACAATCATCGGAAAATCAAAAAAATAAAAACCTGTGTAATAGGTTGCGGACTTATCGACTTTTTAGTCAATCGTTGTAAGAGCTTAGTAGAGCGGTGGACTGTAGTGGTATATAATTTCAGCAATATCATTAGGTGGCTAGTTCAAATCCGGGCCGGAGTTTTTTTTAGAAAAGTATTAAGCAATTAAATTTTCATGGGATTCCGGTTTATGACAATCAAACTAAAAATTAAAAAAATAAATAATAGTTTAAAAAACTGAAACAACACGCTTTATTAGATAACTAAACTAAAAAATAAATAATAGTTTAAAAAACGGAAACAACACGCTTTATTAGAAAACCGAACTAAGAAATAAAAAAATAATTTTAATTTCCAACACGCTTGGGGAAAAAAATTAAAGTGGTCGACAAAAAAATCATCTCTAACACATCTAGAATAAAACTAGAGTTATCTACAAAAAATAATTTTACCATCAAAAGCGTTGGGTGATTTTTATGGTTTTTACGTTTTCTTCTTAGATACTTTACTTTTACCAATATCTGTTCATTATCAAATATAAGTATTAATTGATATAGAGCACCCCACGCTTTTGATATACAAATTGTTTTTGTAGATAACTCTAGTTTTATTCTAGATGTGTTGGAGATTATTTTTTTGTTGACCACTTTAATTTTATCCCAAGCGTTTTGGAAAATAAAATTATTTTTCATTTTTTAGTTCGGTTTTCTAATAAAGCGTGTTGTTTTAGTTTGTTTAAACTTACTTACTCACTGGCACTATCGAACCCGTAGCTACATGGCCGCGCGGACATAAGTTCTCTATACATCCCTATCCTGAGCTAATGCTTTCCAATCATTCCCTGTATAATCCACTTCCCTCAAATCATAGTAAATGTTATTCTCCTACCTCATTCTTGGTCTACCAACTGGGCGTTTTCCCTCTGGCTTTCCTACAAGAAGCTTCCATGCAAGTCTTTCATTCCCCATACGTGCAACATGTCCTGCCCATCGCAGTCTACGAGACTTAACTGTTATTATATCTGGCTTCCTATAAAGACCATGTAGTTCATTGTTATGTAGTCTTCTCCATTCACCTGTCCATCTCTCTTTGGTCCAAAAATTTTCCTAAGTACTTTATTCTCAAATACTTGTAATCTCCTTTCCTCCCTTAAAGTAAGAGTCCATGTTTCGCACCCATATAATGTAACTGGAAGAATAATAGTTTTATATATTTTCAGTTTAACGCTTTTTGAAAGGAGTTGGGACATCAAGAGTCTCTGCAATGCATAATAGCACGCATTTCCAGAATTGAACCTATGTTTAATTTCTTTGTGCATCTCATTCTTATTTGTGATTATTGTTCCTAGGTATTTGAATTCAGCCACTTCCTCAAAATTTCCCTCATTTGTCATTAGCTGTCCATTTCCATTATATAATGTATTTCTACGTGTGACCATATATTTAGTTTTATTGATATTTGCTTCCAGTCCTAATTTCTTAGTGTTACTCAATAGTGTGTGCGTGTTGGCCTTTAGTATCTCCTCGCTATCGGCCAGTAGTACTACATCATCAGCATAAACTAACAGCTTATTAATACCATTGAGTTGTAAGCCTTCCTCATTCTCTAAATATTTAATGGCATGCTCTAGTACAAAATTAAATAGTAGAGGAGATAGTGCATCTCCTTGCTTCAACCCATTCTGGATTTCAAAAGTGTCCGAAAACTGTTTGCCTACACGCACCCTACTCTTTGTGCCTTTTAGTCACATTCGTATAAGTCGAAATTTTTAGGAATTCCGAACTTCAGGAGGATATTATATAACTTCGCTCTCTTAATTGAATCATATGCTTTTTTGAAGTCTACATATAGTTTGTTTAAACTACTATTTATTTTTACCTTGTATACTACCGTCTTCCTCAACTATCTAAAATTTTCGTTGATTTCACTCTAGGCCTTTCGACGCATGTTTCATCTTCTGGAGTTGTTGTAGTAGTATTAAATTAACTGTATGTCTAATAGAGGGTTTTGCTTATTAGGCACATTTTCGTTGAGAATGTTTGTATTCTTGGCTGCTTGATAATTTCGATTTCTTGTCAAATGTTAATGTGTCTGTTGTTTCCTCTGTGTATAATTATATTGTATTATTGATATTGTTGAAACTGTGGCCGCTTTCTGAAATATGTTTAGCGAAATTTGACTTCATTGTTAAAGAGAAGGCAAATCAAATTTCGCTGTTCACCAGGTTGAATCCAATTGAAAATGTATGGGCTAAGATGAAAATAGAGATGAACTATAATTGGCCTGCAGATGCACGAAAAACGAAAGATGGCTTATGGGCACAAATGCAAGACGCCTGGGATGCTCTAGCCGATCGTCCACGTGCCTGTAGAAATTTGATTGCATCAATGCCCCGCAGATTGAGGGCGGCAATAAATGCTGAGAATTCATACACACAATACTGGTTTTGTTTTTGTTAAAGTTTTTCATTTTAGAACATATTATTTCCTTTCTTCAATTAATTATTAGAAGGTTTTCATTGATGTGTTTGTGTGTACATTAAAACCATAAAACTCAAATATAAAATTAAATATGAAACTGTATTACAGGCGAAATGCTATCCTAACATTCAGTATAAAAAAAAAAGAACGGGAATCGAACCCGTCAGGTTACGAACGAAAATGTTGCGTGTTAAACCGCTCGACCACGGAAACACACAAAGGCAAGCTCTCTCTTTTATGTTACTTGAGTGTGCACTACGTTAACTAGCAAACACCACAGTACAATTACTGAAAACGTGATAATGTGAATAAGGCTTCCGCGAGTGCTCACGAAGTTCTCCGATCGGGTGATAGAATCAAGAGATGACTCATTTTTTTGTCTAAGGGTAAAAGTGATCCCACAACAGGCCTCAGGAGGCCCTTGGGGTAGTAGGAGGTTAAGGCTCCCACTTTTTCTAGACAATCGGCACTTGATGTCAGCCGGGTTGTCAGCCCTGCGTGACGGCCGCCTTTACCCCAGAACAAGCGTCTGGTACTCATTTCTGTTAGAGGCTGAGTCGACCCCAGGGTCATAGTGCCGCCAGAGGATTTGGGTCAGTTTAAAAATCCTGACCCCCAACGGGACTTGAACCCTCGACCCTCCGGCTTGTAGCTCAGTGCCTTAACCACTACGCTACGGCGTGCCCCCTTTGTCTAAGGGTGTACATTCTATATATAACCGCGACTGCCGGCACATAATTGAGAGTTCATATCGACATTAAAGATTGCGACCTCGATGTTGGATTAAGAAAATTATTAGGTGTATACTCGATAAGTATAATATTGTGAAAGGGAGGCGAGCAATATTATTAAAACAGTACGAAAAATTTGAAATTCCATTTACACGAAATCCAATGACGCGTCATAAGAAAATTTTCATCCCCAATATACTTACAGATTATCACTAACTTTATAGCCGAAATACATAACCACTCAGTTTCTCGCGAACAATAACCGATTTAAATCTTACTTCCACAAAATAAAACTAACTTACCTATTGTAACTCCCCGGAAGAATCACTGAAGATGCTCCACCATCTGAAGACTGAGTATTCGTTCTCCAGAGACCGACCAGCTGTGCTGCAATTGATTCACCACCTGAAACAATAAATTGGACAATCATTAAACTGCAAATATCCCGCGATATAATCTTCGTGGTACACGCGTTGTAATATTAATAAAATTATGTATTATATCAAATCAATTATGAACAACACAGACCTTAATATTATATAGCAAGAGGACGGAGAGATCCGTTATCATACCAATAAGAATTCCAACAAATTACAGTTCTTACCAAATCGATCCATTCCACTGGAAGTCTCGTAAGGTTCTAAAACGCGATGCTTTCTGCCTCTTATATTTACGTATTGTCAAATAGCATGACCAACCTAACAAATTCTAAAAGTGTGATAGTGGTTTTCTGAACTGTTTACAAAAAACTGTAATGGTAAATTTTATTAAAAGAACATATTTACAAATTTTATACTGTACCAGTGATAGATTTCTCATCCTAAAATAATGTAATAAAATACATATTTTTTCTCAAGTTTTGTTTATACAGTATTACCAATAAAACATAATTTAAGGCTGTTTGATTAAACTTAAATTCTAATAAATGCAATTCTAAATGTAAATTTCATTTTAGGAACGCCAACAAAAAGAAATTGAACGAATATCCATACATTCAATTTAATTACATTTTTTGATAACTTATAACATTTTTGCGTCTTTATTTGTCGCATAATAGTTTTTATTTTCTTCTTCATTATTTTTAGGTCAAATATTCTGTTAGGTTATTACTATCGTTGGTCCGTGTTCTCTGGTTTTAGTGAATTCCGAAGGAATTAAGCTATTGAGGTTGTTTTCATAAAAATATTTATAAAAAATTAAAAATCTTCATCGATCTTATTAAGCAGACACCGAAAATGACTAGGACCAAAATTTGTATATATACATATATACAATTACACACACACACATGTATATAATCCATCCATCCATAGTAATTCTGCCCGAGGGCAGGTCTTTCACTGCAATCATAATGCTATGCTTTACAGGTTTACTAGGGAATTATAAGTGTGGTAGCTTCCAGTTGCTTTCCACATGGGTGAAGGATGATGATGATGGCCGGATGATTTTCGGAGACCGTTGAACCCCTAAGTCTTCCTGACATTTGTCTTACAGGTGAGGAAAGACCTCGAAGAAAACCTCACGCAGGAGCCTGTCCCAACCGGGAATCGAACCCGGACCCGCTGCGTGACAAGGCAGCACGCTACCTCGAGACCACAGCGGTGGACCATGTATATAATATGTGTAATTAATTAAATATTGTTAAAAAATAAAGGCATAACCTATTTTTTAAATGTTTTGTGGAAAATTCCATGAACAAGAGTTTCAACTCTTCCAAGGGGGGAAAAAAATCTGTTACTGCTAAAATATTAAAAAAATAAATGAATAAATAAATATAAAAACTAATATCGCACGAAACTACATTTTTAGCGAATTCTTAAGGTATTAAGCTATTGTGGTTGAACCCATAAAAATATTTTTCGAATTTTCTTTATTCTTAATCGATCCTATCCACTTTTTGGAACCAAACCCAGCATATAGCAATTAAGAAGGGTTCATTAACCAGCAATTTTGAACCATTAGGAGCTGGAGTTAACGTGAAGCAAAAATTAAGAAATGGCTCTAGTGATCACAATTTTCGATTTTTCACAACTAAATTATCTTGTAAAAATTTAATAAGAAATGTTTAATGAGTAGGGTTATATCATTTAGAAGGGGGAGGGGTTAACCTGATAGCAGACATTCTTATGAGAATGTTTTCAGTGCTTACCGGGTGATTTTTTTCGTAATGTAACTTGGTATAATTTAGAGTTACGTGGACT
Organism: Diploptera punctata; assembly: GCA_030220185.1. Lineage (NCBI taxonomy): Eukaryota > Metazoa > Arthropoda > Insecta > Blattodea > Blaberidae > Diploptera > Diploptera punctata. The sequence goes on along the minus strand of JASPKZ010002697.1, from coordinate 1,463,461 downwards.
AAAAACCTAAATGACTTTAAGTCGTTTCATAAATTATATTCTTCTATCTATCTAACACTCGGGAATAGCTGACTACGGCCCTCAGTTTGGCGGACGCTGTAGCCACCTAACTGAGGGCCGCTTTCAGCCATTCCCATGTATTAGATATATAGAAAAATGTGATCTGCAAATTAACGACTTGAAACTTGAAGTTTACAAAGTTCTTACATAACGATTTTTTAAAAATGAAAATTATATAATATTCTAATAGCAAATTTCAGTGAGCAATAATATTTACATAAAAATCCAAAATTCTTGTGAAGTTACTGTGTTTAAATGTCAATTCTGGACCTACAGAGGCTGGGATGCCTTGACAATAGACACCATAAATGGAACTTTGAGTCCTGTGTCCCACATGAATCACAGGGCCATAAAGATATTATTATTTCCGTGTTATTTTTGTTTTGATAAAGGAAATATGTTTTTGCTTCCAAAAAAAAACCTAAATACCGACTGTTATGGGCAAATCGGCGTGAAAATTACTTTAAAATTTCCTAGATGATAATCGAGAAAAAAAATGCTATATTACTTTCTGGCATTTAATTTTAAGATATTTATTCAGTTGTTCCCCATTAATATTTTGTCCTTCAATTCTCTACAGATGTACTACATTCTGTAATGCGAAATTAAATTAAAACATATTATACTAATTCATTTAAAAATAATGTAATTGAAAACTATGCACTAAAAACGTTGAATAAATAAAATAATAATGTTAAATCCCTAAATTTTAACTGTATTAACTCGAATCAGTTGACGAGAATTTCGATGTTTTTTTTTAAATATATACGACACTTGTTTATACATAACAAACATAAAAATTCTCTTCAACAGATTCAAATTGTGTTAATTTTCTCGAGTCGGTTATTTAAGAGTGGCGGACCGATCTGAAAACGGAATCATGCACAACTGTTATTATTAGATATTGACAAGCTTCATGGGCTAGTTGGTCGGCATTTCTGACTACAGTTCATGAGGTCCCGGATTCGATTCCCGGTCAAACCATAGGAATTTTTCCATAAAGGGAATTATTCCTGTGATTACCCATATTCTGCAATTTACGTTAAGTTTATATTAAGAACTCTTCATGACACTTAAAATAGCCCATCGCATCTTCGAGGTAACGTAACTCTGCCTTCCAGATGCCCCAACCTAAAAATGGATTACAATTCTGCCTATGCCAGGAGAGAAAGCCAGAAATGTCATAAAATACAACCTGGTGGAATTAGAAAAAACATATATATATATTGTGTAATTCGACATAAATTTAAGTAATTTCTATTCGTTTGTTTTCTTTTATTTTTTAAAAAATATAAGATAAATTAAATTAATTTATATATCCTATATGACACATTTACAATTAAAGGGTTAATATATTGATAAGTACTAATAATTATAAAATTATTCTGTAATACTAACGTAAAATATATATTTATACTTATTTTGAAACATAAAGTCAGCTGTTTTTGCGTAAAGCCAGGCAAACAATTGAGGAGTATGCATAATGTTAAGGTCAAACCGAATTGTCTTTCCAATTAGGAATGCACATCCTACTAATCAATTTACAAAACCAATATATATATATATATATATATATATATCATTATATTTGTAATGAAAGAGTTTATTATATTCATAAAATATTTTGTTAACATTTTAATTTCAATGAAGATATAAGAAAGCAACTAAATATTTTCAAACTTACAGACCGAATAATTAAATACAGGAACGACTGGAAAGAACATATTGATAGAAAGCCAGAAGAAAGATTTCCAAAATTATTGCTAAATTATAAACCGCACGGAAGGAAAATGTTGGACGCCCGCACAGAAGATGGTCTGAACAATTTTAACAATTCTGGCTTTCATGAAACTTGAAGCCAACAGGCTTAATCCCTGGATGATGATGATTTTAATTTTAAATTTATTTTGAAAACAAATAATTTAAGGAATTTATACCCCTGTTCCTGTGAAATTATGAGATTGTGAAAATCCGATATTGCAGAAAGCATGTATATTTTGTTTACTTTAATGAAACGAAATAACATTATCCGTAAGTATTTCAGTAACATCAGCTCTTACCTTCTTAGCTTTTTTGCTTTAAAACATAAACATTCCAATTTATTGACGTGCTCAATCAAGTGGAAAATGAGTCTTCCTGGTCTTAGCTTCATCTCGTAAATAAATAAACATTAATAATTCCGCGGTATATTTATTTTTTTCCACTCCATTAAACGCAGACTAACCTCTCACTTATATGTACTTTTATTTGCTACATGCCACTCTGGGCATACAGTGACACCATCTGTCGGGAGAGGGATTTTAACTATGGATCACATTCACTTGCGGATTTCATAAAAATTATTTTACACCGCTACTTGTTTTATATCTTCCAGCTGAGCGCCTCCAAACATCATTTCAACAGAGTTTAATTTATCTATTATTCTAGATATTATTTATCTATAAAACAGTTATTCTCCCAGTTATGTGGATGCCAAACATGGACTCTTACTTTAAGGGAGGAAAGGATATTACGAGTATTTGAGAATAAAGTTCTTAGGGTTAGGACAAGTTTTGGGCCAAAAAGAGGTGAACAGAAAAGTGAATGGAGAAGACTACATAATATTGAGCTTTATGATAAGTATGGGAAGCCAGATATAATAAGAACAGTTAAGTCTCGTAGACTGCGATGGGCAGGACATGTGGCACCTATGGGTGATGAAATAGATGCATGGAAGTTTCTTATAGGAAAACCATAGGGAAAACGCGCAGTTGGTAGACCAAGAATGAGGTGGGAGAATAACATTATCGACGATTTGAGGGAAGTAGTTTATACAGGGAATGATTAGAAAACATTAGCTCAGGATAGGGATGTATGGAGAGCTTATGCCCGTGCGGTTATGAACCTATGGGTTCGATAGAGCCAGTGAATTAGTTAGTTACATATTATTTCCCATGTTACTCCACCGTATGTCATTGTACCACTTATTATTGCATTTAAAATGTTTGTTTTTTTAACTTATATTCTGATTCCATAAAACATTTCACTTTGATATTGCAGATTTACCCTGATTTATCCTCTCATTAATTTCAGCATTATGACGAATGCTTTATCATTATAATTAATTACTATTATTATTATTATTATTATTATTATTATTATTATTATTATTATTATTATTATTATTATATGGATAGGGACGAGTGGAGAAGAAAAATAAAATTTTAGGCACAGAAAGATGTGTAAACATTACAATCTGTATATAAAATTATTATTATTATTATTATTATTATTATTATTATTATTATTATTATTATTATTATTATTATTATTATTATTATTATTATTATTATTGGATGGATAGGGACGAGTGGAGAACAAAATAAAATTTTAAGCACAGAAAGCACATTAAAAATCTGTATATAAAATTATTATTATTTCTATTATTATTATTATTATTATTATTATTATTATTATTATTATTATTATTATTATTATTATTATTACTACTATGCCCGGGGTAGCGTGTGGCATGTGAAACGTACCAATAAGGTGAAGGATTAAACTGAGATAATGAAATGAAAGAAAAATTATTATTATTAATCTATAAAATAAACATGTCTCGGAGGACGCCTTGACACTAAGTTGATCACTCATTCGGGGAGGCCTCCATGTCCTTCTGTGGTCAAAAAAGTATGTATGCGATCCATATTTAAAATCTCTCTCCCGACAGATGGTGTGCCCAGAGAGGCATGTGGGGCGTAAAATTACTTATAAGGAGAGAGGTGAAACGGCGTTTAATAGAGTTGAAAAATAAATATATCCCGGAATTATCAATTTCTTTATTTATTTATGAGATGAAGCTGAGACCATGAAGACTCATTTTCCACTTGATTGAGCACGTCAATAAATTGTAATGTTTATGTTTTAAAGCTTTGATTGTACGCAATAAAGCTAACAAGGTAAGAACCGATGTTACTGAAATACTTACGGACAATGTTATTTCGTTTCATTGAAGTAAACAAAATATACATGTTTTCTACAGTGGCGGATTTTCACAATCTCATAATTTCACAGGAACAGGGATATAAATTCCTTAATATTTCTTGTTTTCAAAATAAATTTAAAATTAAAATTTTAACAAAAGATTTTATGAATGCCCACTTCTATAACTTCTTAAAAATCCTATGATTCTAAAATCCTCCATTTTTATAACTCCTTAAAAAGTCCAATTATGCATCTAACCTCTTAAAACTATCCACGTTACGCTTATAATCTCAAACAAATATATAACGAATAAATAAGTAAACAAATAAATAAATACGTGTGTGTGTATATATATACACCGGCAGACGATGTCCTGCCCGTTAGTTAAATTCTTGTGTCATGACTGGACGATAAAAATGTAAATGACTTTTATACCATAAAATTCACTAATTAAGACGTAATTAGATATTGTTAAATACATTTTCAAGAACTCCTCTCTGTCATCTGTTCTGGCCCAAGAAGCGAGCATGATGACGTCGCATTGTTGTCGCGCGAAATATGTCGATAATGCAAATGACTACACATCTGAATTTAAAAAAATCCTATAATCCGAACGTAGCGCCACCTACGGAGCCCAATTGTGAATATGAACCATCCAGGGACCAACTCAAACACACACACAAAATTTCATCAGAATCGGCCCAGTCATTAAGGCAGTTTTTAATTTTAGTTTTCAAGTAAACCACCACTTCTATTTGTCGGATTTCGCTCATTTTTTGATAATAACTACCTCGATTTATTTTAGTACGTTATACCGAGTTTCGTTGTGAAACATAAAAAAATGTGACCGTTAGAGCAATTTAAAAATTTTCACTCCAGTTGAACTCCTATATCTAATGGTTTTAGAGGGTCCAATTGTGACTCTAAATCATCGAGGGATCCAATAAGACACACACAAAAAAAAATCCATCAAAATCGATCCAGTCGTTTAGAAGGAGTTCAGTGACAAACACACGTACAGAAGAATTATATATATATATATACTATAAGTCCCGGCCACGCGTTGCTGTGGCTAAGGCATACGTTAAAAATTTAAATCAAGTCGCTGTCTTTCAGCCAGATTACTTAAAACTAATACTTACAAACGAAATTAATAATATTGAAAATAAAATAAAACACTGAACACACTTAAATTATGAAATAATCAATATTTGTAATTCAATTGAAATTCGCGGTTGCAACAAAAAGCACAGGCATCTGGATCTCTCTTTGTTAAATAATAAACCAATTAACTTACCAAATTACCTTACACCGCCATCTGTTAGAATCGTATGGAACTCACAGATAATTATAACTCTTTGTTCAATAATAAACAAATAATTTGCAATAAAAAATAATGCGACTATAAATTTAGTTATAAACTACCCTAAGTATCAAGTTGGATAAAACTGCACACAGTGTGCAAAATTTTATTAAAATCGGTTCAGTAGTTTAGGATTCCATCGCGGACAAACAACGTGACATGAAATTTATATATATATATATAGTAATTCTACCCGAGGGCAGGTCTTTCACTGCAATCATAGCATATTCATGCTATGATTTGCAGCTTTACTAGGGACTTATAGGTGTGGTAGCTTCCCGTTGCTTTCCACATGATGATGATGATAATGAAGGACGTTGATGATGGGCGGATATTTGCGGGGGCCCTAAGCTTCCTGACATTTGTCTTACATGTGAGGAAAAATCCCGAAAAAACTTCTCCCACGAGCCTGTCCCGAGCGGGGATCGAACCCGGCCCGCTGGGTTACAAGGCAGCACGCTACCTCGAGACTATATATATAAACACGTACATAACGATATATATAAATGTTCATCCCATAAATTTGTTTAATTTTCTTCGTATTTTATAAATAAGTGTTAGTTAATTTAAAAAAATAACGTTATATAATTAATATCTTGTGTATGTCACTGCACGTAATAACTGCAGTTGAAATGGAGTTTTTGCAGAAGGGCTGCCACAAACCTCGACTGGAAAAAATTATACATACAGAAATTAGAAAATTGATGAATGCAGAAATAAGTATAATGGATGAGACTGAACACAAAAGGCTAAAATGGTATGCACACGTAAGAAAAATGCAGGATGGAAGACTACCAAAGGCTTTCTATGCATGGAACACTGAAAGAAGGAGCAGAAAAGGAAGACCAAGAACAACCTGGAATAATATTCAAAATTCAATGATTAAATTTGGTGTAACCAATGAAGACACAGAGGACAGAGAACGATGGAGAACTTTAATTAGAAAAAAAAGTGAATGTTTGTTGCAAACTGATAGTCTGTAAGTCCGTAGTCAACTATTTATTTTTTTAAATTCATGTTAATTACTAAGATTCGTTGGAGAAAACACTCAATGATTAGGAAAATTCTCAAAGTAAAAAAAAAATTATAAATAATTTTTATTTAACAAATATTTTATTGATTTTAATTATTTATATCTTATTTAATATAACACCTTTAGCACTTTTCATTCAATTATACTGTATCTCTCTAAATGGCAGTTACTGAAAAAAAGTAGAACCTTATAAATAAATAAGTTTTCTTACCGACTGGGCGAGGTATTTACAGTACGAAATACATAGATTACGCTACAGATGGCGAAAGTATTCAGTTTTTCACATTCTTTACTGCAAGATTTAATATCCTAACCATACCTTTTAAAATCGTGTTTCCAGTTACAAATTCTAATACCAAAAGAAATATTGACTAATCATACCGGAAGCAGATATGTCACATAATATTTTTGTAAATAGGTATCCAACTCAATTATCTGATTTACTATCCAATTTGCATAGAAATTTATTATAGCAGTCATGAAGAAACAATTTAGTTTCGTATATATGTCATTTTGAGTGGTCCGTGGTCAGCGTTCCGCCTCATACTGACATCTAGGAAACCATGGTAGTACTAGGACGGGAAAATTCGGTAAATTTTGCTTAGAGTCCTTTTCATTCAGGCTTAAGGATTTTTTACATGCCTGAAAATCTTCAAACTCGGGACCCACGGCTTAAACTCCCCCCCCCCCGGAGGACTTGCTCCTTGGATTTTTCCGTCTAAAAAATCCATCGACCCCGGCCGGGTTTGAACCCGCGACCCTTGGGACCAGAGGCAAGGAGCTTAAGCACTAGTCCACCGCGGCCGACTATAATAATAATAATAATAATAATAATAATAATAATAATAATAATAATAATAAATATGATAATACAGAAAATAACTTTATTACTATTTTTAACTCTTCTTCAGAACCCGACTCTTGAAATGTAATTATTTACTTCATAAAGGAAGTCTAAAGTTTTTATTAAACATGTTCTAACATTCTAAGTAATTTCTGATTTGTGTCAAGAGGAACACAATTTCCAGCACAACTAATAAGTTGATAACAGATTTTTAGTTATAACGTTTCATACGAGCTCTTAATGTCGATTTATACTTCATTAATACTATCGATTGTTTGAAAAAAATTAATTATAACAGAATCCTTACGGGACATGAGAGTGAATACTGCAGTTATTTATTTAGAGACGCACGACCCGGTTTCTGCAAGTTCTGTCTGGACACAAGGGAAAATAACGTGTTACAAGAAATACTGCTCTTCTTGTAATATTCAACGCAGATAAATTAATGTTGATTGAAGTTTTGCTGTTCCCTGAGATACGTCACTTTTTCACAAACATGTTTACTATATAGTGCTTTTTTTTACAAATGCCAGCAGTTTGTCTTTATGACATTTTTGGTAATCTCTCCTGGCTGATAGAACTGTAGCCCACTTACAATTCGTCTCGAAACGAGTGTCTTATGGCCGATTATTTCCATACCAAAGAAAAGCTCGATTGCTTTTTTTAAATCTACAGTATTTTGAATACTCCTTGAAAAGGCGTTCTTTAGTTCGGTCCTGATTGACTAGTGATTATCATAGTCTCAGGTTTCGAGTTTCGCATTTGCAATTCTGGCTTAGGTGTATGGATTTTTAGGAATATAAAATTCCTAAATACATTATTGGAAAGAGGAATGAGCCATTGATACCGTATAATAGACTTACAGCTTGTAACAGATCCTTAAACCCAGAAAAATAAAAAATATATATATATAAAATAGAGAGACCACTGTGTAAGATTCGTCAGTCCATTGACGCCTGGTTTTGAATTGGACGCTAATTATCCCAGTTGTATCCTATTTTGTTTGAGTTTACTGTTTTCAATATAGAGATCTTAGCTTTCTCTTACTTTCTCGACTTCAAATAAAAAACTGCATTACGAAAATCATCTATGGCTGGTCTGTGGAGATTTGAACATTTATTAGACTATTACTTGGTACTGCAAGCTGGTTTCACAAAATACCCCTGTATCTTATGTGAATGGGATAGCAGAGCTAGGTCAGACCACTGGGAGAGGGATCAGTGGCCACGTAGGACTAATTTAATACCGGGCGAAAAAAATATAAGAAGTGAATCTCTGGTTGATCCCTCAAAAGTGTTGTTGCCACCACTCGATATAAAATTAGGTTTACTGAAAGTATTATTAAAAAGATAAGGACAGCGAGTGCTTTAAATACCTTTACGCTACATTTCCTTCATTACCTAATGAAAATATTAAAACTGATGTATTCGTTGGAGCACAAATTCGAAAACTGATTATGGACAGCCAGTTCGAGAGTACTATGAGTCGAGAAGTGAAGTATGCATGGAATCCTTTCAGAGATGCTTTTTTTTTATTTCCTTGGAAATAAAAAAGACCCAAAGTTTGTTAAAATAATTAAAGTGATGCTACAAATTTACAAACAGATTGGTTGCAACATGAGTATCAAAGTTCACTTCCTTCATTCTCATCAAAATTATTCCCCTGATAATTTAGGAGATTTTAGTGTGAAACAGGGTGAAATATTTCACAAGATTATAAAACAAATATGGAAATGATGTATCGAGGGAAGTGTTGACAGGATGGGTGACTATGTCTGGATGTTGAAAAGTGTCTGCTCTGAACAACATGCGAGAAGGTCAAAGAGGAGAAAATTTGAAATCCAATATTGAGGTAAGGTTATGAATGTGCTTATAATGATTCATTCTTATTCTTATTATTATTACTTACTTACTTACTCACTGGCACTATCGAGCCCGAAGGTTCATGGCCGCTCGGACATAAGCTCTCCATACATCCCTATCCTGAGCTAATGCTTTCCAATCATTCCCTGTATAATCTACTTCCCTCAAATCATAGTTAATGTTGTTCTCCCACCTCATTCTTGGCCTACCAACTGGGCGTTTTCCCTCTGGCTTTCCTACAAGAAGCTTCCATGCACGTCTTTCATTCCCCATACGTGCAACATGTCCTGCCCATCGCAGTCTACGAGACTTAACTGTTCTTATTATATCTGGCTTCCTATAAAGACCATGTAGTTCATTGTTATGTAGTCTTCTCCATTCACCTGTCTGTTCATCTCTCTTTGGTCCAAAAATTTTCCTAAGAACTTTATTCTCAAATACTCGTAATCTCCTTTCCTCCCTTAAAGTAAGAGTCCATGTTTCGCACCCATATAATATAACTGGTAGAATAATAATTCTTATTATTATTATTATTATTATTATTATTATTATTATTAAGTAATGTTTAATTAGTGACAAATAAATTCTGACCTAGTTTTTCATACAAAATCATTGTTGAAAGTAATTTTTATTACCTTCCACAAAGCTGTAATTTAATTTCTAGTTATTCATGAAAATTTTGAAAACCTAACGTGATGGGTGAAAATGGAGATATTTTTGAATTTAAGAAACAAAAGTTCCGTATAGGATCACCTATCAGTAAAAAAAAAGTTATAAAATGCAAAACGGTGTCCGTCGCTGTGGCGTAGTCGGTAGAGTCCATACCTTCCATTCCGGCGACCCGGGTTCGATTCCTGGCGGGGTAAGGGATTTTTAAAATCTCAACCTTGGGACTGGGTGTGTGTAGTGTCCAAGTTATACCCATTGGGTTTATTTCCTAAAAAAAGCAGAACTGTGTTATTCATGTTTGTTTACTTGGCAATATTAAGATGAAGTGATGGTTACCATAATTGAATGTTTACATTCAGAAAACAAGTTAAGTTAGGATGGGTTATGTCAGGTTAGGTTAGGTTAGATTAGGTTAGGTTTGGATCGGTTAGATTAGGTTCGGTTGGGGTGTTCATGCCACCCTAGCTTGGTTTGGTGAGGTTTGGTTAGGTTTGATTAGGTTAGGTTTGGCGTTTTACTGTTTGATTGGGGTGTTCACTCCACCCTTGTTTGATTCGTAAGATTAAGTTAGGTTAGGGTAGGTTAGGGTAGTTTAGGTTAGGTTAGTTAAGGTTAGGTTCGGTTCGGTAAGTTTATTTTGGTTTAGGTTAGGTTAGTTCAGGTTCAGTTCGATTCGTGTGTTTAATTTCGATTAGGATAGGTAAATTATTGGTTAGGTTAGGTTCGGTTAGGTTATGTAAGGATCGGTTAGGTTAGGTAAGGTTAGATTAGGTTAGTTTAGGTTAGGTTGGGTTCGGGTCGGTTGGATTAGGTAAAGGTTAGATTAGGTTAGGTTAGGTTCGGTAAGGTTACGTTTTGTTTCGGTTTGGTTAGGGTGGTCACGCCACCCTTGCTTGGTTAAGATCTTTCTCATATTTAAGACACAAATTTATCTTATATTTTTATATATCACAATAGGATTACAAAATATATATGATCGGATGACTGGAACCGGTAAACCACAAACTTAAATCGATACAATGTATCGCTGGATCTTGGTTTTCACTATTGAAGGTCCATCATAAAATACAACACACATAGCAAACACATGTGCCCACTTAAATTAAGTTACAGAGAGGAACCGTTTAATGAATAAGAATCAATAATTACAAATAGGGATAAGATGCACAAGGAAATTAAACATAGGCTCATTTCTGCAAATGCATGCCATTATGTATTGTAGAGACTACTGTCTTCCCAACGTCTCTCAAAAATCGAAAAACTGAAAATATATTATACTGTTGTCCCAGTTAATTATATGGATGCGAAACATGGACTCTTACATTAAGAGTAGAGACAAGATTGCAAGTATTTTAGAATAAAGCTCTTAGGAACACTTTTGGACCAAAAGGAGGTTAACAAACGAATGGAGAAGAATATTTAACACTGAGCTACATGATGTTTATAGGAAACCAGATATAACAAGAACTGTTAAGTCTGGTAAACTGCGATGGGTAGGACATGTGGCACGAATTGGAAATGAAAGAGGAACATGGAAACTTTTAAAAAACCAGAGGGTAAACGTCCAGTTGGTATACAAGGATGAGGTGGGAAAATATCATTAAACATCGTTTAAGGGAAGTAGATTACACAGGGGTTGATTAGAAAACATTAGTTCAGAATTAATGATTTTGATGTTATCATTGAGTAGTTAGTTCATCAGAAATATTTGAACCCATTAGCAATTCCATGACGATGCTGGAGGGGGTATTTGTGTTTTCAAGTCCCCAGAAACTAAACTAGCAATTGTATAGTTACATAGTAAACAAATGTATTCTAAAATTCCAAATAATCTGTTTTTCATTCGTATGGATAACATTTTATTTCATTCTGTTTTTAAAATTAACATCTGTGTTCTTTAAAATAAACATAACTTCATGCCGCAAGAGGCTGGCAAGACAATTGATCTATTAATTGGCTGACCTCTTGTGTCATTTTATAGAGGTAGGTAAAAAGTGTGTAAAGTGATCCCACTACAGACCATAGACGATAATGTAAACAGTATATGGTTGGTATGTGGTCAATCGCCAATGTTATTGTAGGTACCCTAACGCCTGATGGCCCAGCTAAAACATTTCTCTTAACATCGGAACCCTCCTGTGGCCTACCGGTATTATGAAAGAAAATATATTTTTTTATTTGTTACGGATGGGGCTGCATATATGAGTAGTCTCTCTGGCTTAACTTTACGAGAAATTTGTAGAATGAGACAACTGTACTCACCTCTCTCACTCGCACCAGTGTTGTCGGATTTTCTTCACCAGATGTTAATAGGGGCAAGGGGGAAACAAAAACTGACAACAGGGAGGGTTCTTTCTTTTGTTACTGAACTAAAGTGGTCAACGATTTACCCTTGTATCTCCATGTCTCTCTCTGCCAAGTTAAACCAGCTACAGAAATCATACCCAAAATTAATACACTTAAAATGTCTAACACATGGTCTCCACCGAGTTGCGGAAGAAATTAGAGCCTGTTTTCCGGATGTTGATACATTTATAAACAACATTAAAAAGATTTTTTATCAAGGGACCATCAAGAATTAAAATATTTAAATAAATGACACTTGGGATTCCCCTGCTCCACAGCTATTTGTAACTCGGTAGGGAATATGGCTACAATTATCAATAAGTTGTCACCCGAAGGAGTCAGGTCGATATAGCTCCGAGGAGCTGATTTTGTTTATTAGTCCCCTAGGCCAGGGTGGGGTCACAAGGAACGTGTACCCTAGCCCTTGGCGGGACTAGTGTGAATGTAATAGTGTACGTATGTTTTATTATTATTGTTTTGCTAGATGATCAATGAGATTATTGTTTTCTTTTGTAAAGTTATTTTCAATGTTAAGCTAACTATCTTTTATTTATTTCAATGTTATATCTGACTGTTTTTTGACTCTCATTAAACTTTAGTTATCTGCTTTTACATAACTTCTGCCTATTGATTTAGTATATAGTAGCTAGTACAGGCTGCACTATACGATAAAATTGGAAGCACAATTAATGTATTTGACGATACAAAAAATCTCGCTATACGTGCAGTGAAGTAAATAATTTCACCAGCTTTGTTTGAAGACCTTTCTTATATCCCAAATAATTTCAGTAAGATTGCAACTACAATACAAAATTTACAACAATCTAAACTGACAATGCCGGAAGCTCTCGAGACAATAGAACAAGTTTCAGAAACACTTAGTGAAGTACAAGTGGGAACTGTTAAAGAAAGAGCAGCAAATAAACTTAAAAAGTGATTTAAAGAAGACCACTGCGTACTCACAAATATGGAAGTAAATTCCCAGATCTCGGAGAGTTTGAACTCGTGACCCTGGAAGCTAGATGGACGCATGGTAACCATTGATCCACCAAGATTGCCTATGACGTTCAAGAAGAAGGAAACAAAGGACAAAAATAATATACTTGATATATTGGTTCTATTTGCATGAAAAATACATACTAACTAACTAACTCACTTGTATTATCGAACATGTAGGTTTATGACCGTACGAATATAAGCTCTCCATACATCCCTATCCTGAGCTAATGTTTTCCAATCACTCCCTGAATAATCTACTTCCCTCAAATCATTGTTATTGTTATTGTCCCACCTCATTCTTGGTCTACCAACTGGGCGTTTTCCCTCTGATTTTCTTACAAAGAAGCTTCCACGCACGTCTTTCATTCCCTATTCTTGACACATGTCCTGCCCGTCGCAGACTACGAGACTTAACTGTTCTCATTAAATCTGGCTTCCTGTAAAGATCGTGTAGTTCACTGTTATGCAGTCTTCTCCATTCACCTGTCTGTTCATCTCTCTTTGGTCCAAAAAAAATTAAGAACTTCCCCCCAATGTCAAATTAACAAAATTTTAACTTGTGTCACATTTTTATGGAGATAAAGCTGTGGTTTGAGAATTTTTAAACAAGGGATTACACGAGAAAACTAAATGTAATTTGTTGTTTTATTCGATATGGGGCTTTTCCGCTACGTATAGTTAATATATATTTATATTCCATTAGCGTGGTTTAACCTCACATTTTGTAGGTACGGTACTTTTACGTACCACGCGCCACACGGGCCTTACAGTCGCACCACTTGTCCGGAGACGGATTTTAACACACACATGACATGGTGGGCCTCCTCGAATGAGTGATCAGCTCAGTGTCAAAGCCTCCTCCAAGACAACACAACATTAAGACGAAACAAACCATTCACACACACATTCACACTAAACATGGCGAATATGATATTGATGGCCAGATGATATTCGGGGACCATTTTGGCCCTAATAATTTGCAAACAAGATAACTTCCATAAAACATTTGTTCAATAACAAAAATTATGCAATAACTTATGAGTACGTTACGTAGCAACGTCACTAAATGTGAGATTGAAAAATATTTTAAATTAATAAAATATTAATATTTCACTAATTTAATTCAAAACTGTTTTATCTACAAGTTTATAGGCTACTGCTAATAACATTAGATCAATCATAAACGCTTATATCATAAATATAAATTCATTTTAAGATACCATATTTATCATCGTTTAAATGGCTCATTTAATAACGTAACAAATGTAACTAAAAACTTACAAATATTCTTCTTCTTTTTCTACTACAAGATTTTAGGCTATGCAGCCTGTTCCGGCGAAGTTAAAAGTGGAGTCCATCTTCTACGTGGTCGGCCAACATCTCTTGTTCCTCTCGGATTATACAGGAAGGTTCTTTTTGGTATTCTTTCGTTGTTCATTCTCATTAAGTGTTCTGTCCATTTCTTATTATTTTCGCTGATTTTATCTTCAATTTTATATATATTTAATTCTTCTCGTATAGTTTCATTCCTTATTCTATCCGCTCTTGTGCATCCTTTCACATTACGTAAAAACTGCATTTCCGCAGTCTGTATCCTGCTTTTATCCCGTGATTTCATTATACAATTTTCACTTCCATACAACAACAAAGGAACAGCCATTGTTTTATATAATTTAAGTTTCGTATCTTTCCTTGTTTTCCGACCTAAGGTTCTTTTTATGGTTCCACAAATAGCCTGGAATTTATTTACTTTATTTTCAATATCTTTATTTATTACAAATATTCTACTTTACCTTATTTTAGATAACATTTTTTATTATCCTTTAAAATTGTCATTCCTTTCTTTAAACTAAATTAAACTCATGGAGCGATAAGTATGCAAGGCACTTGGTATAGTAGTCGTTGCCCACTGCAATTTTAGAGAACTAGACGTTATAGCTATGTGTGATAAGTGGTCAACCGTCGCGTCGGATTGCCAAAATGTTATACACGGTATATATTACAACCGAAATTCCTCGCAATTCTAGGTGGACACCGTTCCACTCTAGCCGACATTCAGTGAGTAAATTTCTTCCACATAGGGACTCGAACCAGGGCATGTTCGGTAGCTCTGCAACAAGGTGTAATGTATGTATTTTTCACTTTCAACATTATCACTATGTGAACATTTCCGCACCAACAACTCTCTTCTATCTACTGCTGATTTTTTATAAACTCTGGGTTATTTATTGTTTGAAATATCCATTGTATCAATATTTTTCACAATTCTCTACTTTTTTAAATTTATTGCAGGAGCTTTATTTGTTCTCATCAGGTTTACAGCACTTATGATGGAGAGAGAGAAGAGAAGAAAATACATAGTGTTCTAATTGTATGCCTATTACATATCTTTTTTTTAAAATTATTATCTAATATTACAACAATGCCACTTTTTGAAAGTTAAATTTGCCATTATGAATATTTAAACGGAGAAAACTTTGTGTAATCGATCTACAATGGTCAATTGTTCAGCCATAGTCTCTCCTTTGTAAGGAGTTTCTGGTTCAAGTTAATTTTTAGTTACCTTATTTGCTCATAGGTGTCAGGGATGGCTTGCGGTCAACACACCCACCCAATGAGACATCTAACAGGCAATTAATGTATTACTAGGATGTTGAGGTAAGAAAATTTTGCTTAGAGGCCTTTTTATTCAGGCTTAAGGATCTTTTACGAGGCTGAAAAATCTTCTGACTCGGGACCCACTGATTAAAGTCCCTCTCGGAGGACTTTTGTTCCTTGGATTTTTCCGTCCTAAAAAAATGCATCGACCCCGGACGGTTTTGAACCCGAGACCATCGGAACCAGAAGCAAGCATCATAACCACTAGTCCACCGCATCAAAACTATATATAGTCTAATAACCATTTAAATTTATTATGGGATTTTCCTCTAAACACAATTAACACATTTATTAAAACAAGGTTGGTTTAATAAAAATTTGGACAAAATGCGTCTTGTTGCATAGCGACAACACGAATGACACAATAACCGTAACGTTACAAAGCAACGTCCAGAATATGAAATAGAAAATTACGGTTTTAAATTATATTAATAAATTATTAACATTTTACAGATTGGATTCATAACTGTTTAATCTGTGTACGTGAGATTTGCAGACAACGCTTCCTCTATCAGGTAAATATTAAATACATTTTCAAATATCTCATTTACCATCGTTTAAATGCTAGTTATTATGATATATCGTGATGTATATAAGACATGTTAATTGAAATTATAACAAATGTTACTCTCAAATTAGAAATATTCTATTTTATATAATTTCACATAATATTGTGTTATATTGTTTTTATTAAACTCCTTCGTTCTTAAACACATAATAACCTTGTTGGGGGAGAGGCCTGCAACTGTCTAACCACTTAGTACTATTATATTTTTTCAGAGGAACACAATAATCTAGATAGTATATGTGTAACATGTGCTGATCCTACAGTATTTATAGCTAGTTTCTCAATCTGGAGCCGCTGTATTTTAGAGTTATCATAATTCCTCATGATGCTGACTCGGCGTCGGTCCCATTCTGGGTAAAATTGCATAAGAAAATTTTTCCTCATAGTGAATCAAACTAACTCACGTTCCGCAGCTCCGCGCCAAGGCATGATGCTTCATCCCGAATCATTCTTTTTCTTCTTCTTCTTCTTCTTCTTCTTCCTTCCAAGTATTAGGCCAAGGCCTGTTACGATCCCATAGAAAACCTTCCCTCCAGCGACCGATCCATTCTTAATTTTCTATATTATATCAAAATTACCCGCAGAAGCCTGTCCCAAGCCAGGTTTTAAAACGGTGAGGGGGAGAAGTACCAACCTTGTTAAAAAAAACCAGGGTTCAGTACGCTCGGCTGATAGTACCCTGTGAGAGCCCCTGCCTAGGGTTACAGGTACTGCTGCCTTGTAGTTTGATGTTGGTTCATCAAAGGCTAGAGGAAGATAATCTTAATCAAAAATCACCCGATCCTTCAGGTTAGAGGTTAATGTGCGGACCAGCTTCTCGCTCATCGTTAAAAATATAAAATGCTAAAAAACAGAAACTTAGGCCTCGGAATCAATGGTTTTACGGAAAAAGAACGAGCAGCCTAAGGAAAATGAATATAGGATGTTGTAGCATACAAGGTATTTCAACTGAAGTGGACATTTTACCCAAAGAACTTGAGGAATATGACATGGACATTGTAGTGCTATCAGAAACAAAAAGAAAAGAAAAGGAGTGAAGAAGAAATAGATTTGGTGTAATAGATGAAGACACAGAGGACAGATAACGGTGGAGAACTTTAATTAAGGTAAATTTGTGAATGTTTGTTGCAAACTGATGGTCTCTAAGTCCGTAGTCATTTATATTTATTTATTTTTATATGTATTTATTTATTTTTTAATTCATGTTATTTATTAAGATTGGTTGGAGAAAAACCTCAACAATGAAGAAAATTCTCAAAATGAATGAATGAATTAAAATTTAGAGGTCAATGATTTTCTATCATCTATTGATTATTTTATTTATAAACTCCAGGTTATGTGATTATTTGGGATATCCATATTTTAAAATAATTATTTTCATTAATAATTATATCTTTGTAGGTTTCTACCGTTTTCCCCTGCCACAAATTTCAATTGAGGATTTCTCCAAACTCATCTCACACATTTCGTTCATTTGCCCTGTGTGACGGAGCGTCAGATGTGATCCACCGGCACACGTGGCGTTCACAAACTTCTATATATATAGGGGCTTCATCTCATCTCACCCCTCATCCCGACCCTAAGTTGGACACGAGTTAAGAATATTATATAATAATAATTATCCTTATCAAGTTACACTACTGCTTAATGTTTGTTATTTTGTTCTCAGGCGTCAAAATAATGCATTGTTAAGTTACCTGCCTACGTGCAAATTGTTATTTTTCAGATTTATTTATGGATGTTCTGTATTTTT
Organism: Diploptera punctata; assembly: GCA_030220185.1. Classification (NCBI taxonomy): domain Eukaryota; kingdom Metazoa; phylum Arthropoda; class Insecta; order Blattodea; family Blaberidae; genus Diploptera; species Diploptera punctata. The sequence goes on along the minus strand of JASPKZ010002697.1, from coordinate 1,445,340 downwards.
ATGTTTTATTGTTGGGCATATCTAAGGTTCAATTTCCTCTTCTTCTTCTTCTTCTTCTTGCAAGGATTGAACTATTTTGGTTCGTTTTGTCTCCAAGTATTATAGCTGATGTGTCCCCGATCTCTTTTTCCTCCTCTTGGTTGATAGTTCAGAATTTTCCTAGGCAGTCTGTTGGTATCCATTCTGCAGAAAAGTTCAAACCATTTTCTTCTATACTCTTATATTTTATCTGTCAAACTGCATATTTGGGTAGTTCTTTACGGATGTCTTCACTTCGTTTTTTGTCCATTAAAGTATATCCTGCCACAAATCGTAAATATTTCATTTCTGCTGCTAAGTTTCATTTTGAAAGCAAAATTATCTACAAATTCGCATGTACACTTCTTGTATCGTAACCCACTTCTAGATATATTTAGCGTTTTATTAAATATATTCCTTAATTTACTTTCAATGGTGAAATATTAAATATGGTATTATAATAAAATATAACAGATAGATCAGTCAATGACGGAAGAATAAACAAAGTAGATTTCTTATTTCAAATTAGAGTAATTAGAAATGCGAATGTTTGACGTTTGTTAAAAAATCATGCTTTAATGTTTGAACGGACATAACCTACATTTTGGAAAGTATAGGCCAACTATGATAGGTTAGAGTCCCCTAGCACCCATAGGTATATGACATATACAAACAATGTAATACGGCCGGTGCTACTGTCGAAACCGATTAAATTTAAGCCCAACTTTTTACGTAACATGTCCCTAAGAGGGAGCGAGATGGGAAGAAAAATAAAAAGTAAAAACGGGCCGAGATTAGTGTGCAATCTATGGTCTTTGTAGTCGATAAGTTGATTATTGACATCCCGAAGACATTTAATCCGAACTTTTGACATCTAGTCTTCCTTGGAGGGTGAGGTGGCAAGAGGAAAACAAAAAAATAAAGTAAAAAATGAGCGAGATTAGAGTCGAATCTATAAGAATCGCAGTCGGTAGACAGATTGGTTACATCCAGATGACATTTAAACCCTACCTCCCCAGGGATTTAAAAATAATCGAAAATATTGGTCATGGATAACTATCGATGATGCCTTTTTATCACAGATGGTAAAATAGTGTTGTAGGCCTATACACCTTGTGCACTATGCAACAGATAATTTGTTTAAGTGCAAGATAACTGTAAGTGCTGTATTTTGAGAGTTGATCATAAATAATTTAAACATATAAAAAATTAAGTAAATTAATGTAGTAGTAGTAGTAGTAGTAGTATTCAAATGTTCTGAAGCTCTTGATTTGTCATCATTCGCTTTCGGCTTCCCAATAATATTCAGCAATTTGGAATGGTGTTCCAACTATTTCCTGAAGATCAGCGCAGAACATCAAGTGATCCTTGTTCATTATTGTATTTGTGTCCTTGCATACTATGCAGTGTGGAGAGTCTGGTAGCTTAATTCTATGTAGATGTGCTGCCAAGCAATCATGACCAGTTTCAAGACGAAATGATTCAACTGCAATTGATCTGGGGCTGTTTGGTATTGTATCTGGTTCTAGTAATGTCTTCCATATCTTGGTTTCACATTGGAGTTTGGTTTGTTCCGCTATATGGGATTTTTTTTTTCATTTTGGTGTAGAGTTGCACTGATTTGTAAGATAGGTAATTGATCTTACTCTGTTTGATAAGTGTACCTTTTTTTTGAAAGCATATCAGCCCTCTCATTACATACCACGCCACAATGTGCTGGAATTCATTGTAGAACAACATTTCTGTTTAGATTTTTCAATTTATGCGAAAAAACTGTAAAGTTATATATTCCGCTATGTTCTAATATATATTTTTGTAGTATTAGGGACTATATATCTTAATTTAGGTTCAGGACCTATGTCTAAAATACATTCATTACACCCTTTTAGTCCACCGCTGTGGTCTCGAGGTAGCGTGCTGCCTTGTCACGCAGCGGGCCTGGGTTCGATCCCCGGTCGGGGCACATGTGTTCATCACAGAGGTAGACATTCACCCAGCCAGTGTAGGGGCGAGATGTGGTCGTTATGTCGGGTCCCACAGCCGTTATATCTGTTTTTTTCAACCTTGAGCCGCTACTTATTTTAGCTACCCAAATGCCTCACGATGCTGGGTTCGCACCGGTCCCATACTGGCCGAAATTCTATGAGAAAATGTCTTTCCCCACGAAGAATGGAACCAGCGCAAGTTCCGTAGCTTTCCACCAAGGCATCCTACCTTAACCACTCGGTTACGGCGCGGGACAAAAGTGACTCACACTGGCTTGATATTTGTCTTTTTTATGTAGCATATGCTATTAGTTAGGTTGAATTATAGTCAGTTAGTTTTTAAGATGACTTCTTCTCGAGAAACAGCAATTTATTATAACTTGATCGTTCATAAAAATCGTCACTAGAATAACGCAAATAATTTTATGTTGTAATTCACTGAATTGAACTAGTTCAAAAGAGGTGCCTACTACATAATTACCAAATGATTATGAAACGCATTAATTTACTTTCAATTCGTTGGTTACGTAAATTCTGGAAATATAGCGCAAGATTACTTGTTAATGATTTCAATATTTTAAACTGGCTTATAACTGTGTACTATTTTGTTCTAGTGTTTATTGGATCATTATAGAAGATAATTATACGTGCAAGACATTGTGGTAAACACTAGCAGGACTCTCAACAAATAATAGATATCTGCTTTCTTCGCCCATTTGGAGAGCATCCTAATCGAAGTGCAAGTAGAAAACGTGGTGAAATGCTTCATTCTCATCTGCTGAAACATCGTCAATTTGCAGCATTTCAAAACTATAAACCTTAAAATGCTTATAGAAACATCTCTAACATAATGACTGATAAATGTAGTTACTATTTAATTCCACTTAAGAATATTGCATACATTATAGGAGAACAATATTTAGAAGATAGTAAAATATCTCGTTCTTAATATTACAGATTTTATCTTTAACATTAATCGAGAATATTGGTAAAATAAATCGTTAGAACTTTTATCGCACAATATAACAATTCAGTGTCAGAGTAACTTTATAAATTTATATAATTTAACGCCCTGACATTTGGAGCTGAGTCACTTTACGGTAAACTTCCCATTAAAATTCGCCATCAGATTAAATTGGAGGTTTTCAAATCAGTACATAGTTTCATAAGGCCCTAATTCAAGACACTGTCGCTATGACAACAAAAAACACAACCATATGATGGGAAGATGTTAAGTTGGTGTAGATATTCTCCAAGGAGGCCATGACCATTTAAGATTTTAAATGCTGCACCTGATTTCTTCCTTGACATTTTTGGTACAACGCAATGTGGCGTGTTGCAAGAAGTGTGTTACATTGTTTTCCAAGTTGATGTTTCTATAGTGTTGGCACTTTTTTGGTTTAGATTTCTACTGACTGCAGCTTCAACAAGTTGATGTAGTCGTATAAATATTTGGGGCCTTCCTTGGCTAATGTGTGTGTTAGTTAATTATTTTGTACTCCACAAAGGAAATATATACATTCAAGTTTAATTTAATAGGATAGCATTGAAGCATGACATAACCTATATATATAAAACCATCAACTTAAGGAAAATATCTGGTAAGGGTTCTCTGTACCGTTGTGGCAGTTCCGTAACATCTTCTGCCAATATTATCCTGTAACAGCCATAGTGCGCGTTAAATTTAGTCATGTCCTGAGCGATGTATTTTGTTTCTTTCCAAGACCTACAAAACCCAACAAACACTCTAATCTACAGATAATTTTCAAATAGATTAAAATTAGTGATTGTGCTTCTAGCAGTTAAAATCTCAGTGAACAAGAAAAAGAATAAACCTTGTACAATATGATATTTATACATTAATATCTTGTAAAAATAAACAAATTCTTTTTTTTTCTTCATTTTAATTTTCTATCGATATATAATGAAAGTGATATATATTACACAGCATATAAGGATTTACTCTCTGAATTGAAAGAACTCAGTTATTTAAAAAAAATATATTTGGATTTAAAGATAAGATCTGTAAGACTAAGAATTTGAAAAAACGCTAAAATAAGATTAATGGAAAATGTATATTCATTATTTCCTCTCATCACAAAATTCTGTAAATATTATGCAACATAAAAAGTCAGTGCTTATAAAATATGCACTTTATCAGGTCTATGTACACTTAGCACAAAAAAAGAAGAAGAAGAAGAAGAATGAGCGGCCTCTTGACCTCGAACATATAAAGTTTTAATGAGCGATTCGCACGAGTAAACTAATTGCACAATAGAGTTACAACACGTTCCACTTCCTCCAATGAAGAGCATCATTTTATGTACAGCAAGCCAAAGAACGCTTAACTCAGTTCTTTATTGCTTGCTTTGTATGGAAGAGCTCACAGGTTCGGTTGCCGTTGAGATTATTTTCTTTTGATTGTTACAATGCTTTCTATTTTATTCTATGTGCCCTTTCTTAAGGAAGAAAACAAACTATATATTTGGAAGTATTACTACCGACATATATTATTATTACTTTGCCATTATTATTTTCATTATTGTCCATTATATATGGGCTATTATTACGGTCGACCTGACCTATGTGAACTATATTTTTAAGTTTTAGGGTGAAACTATTTCCCCACTAATACGTAATAAGTAAATACATAAATATATGAAGCTATATTAACATTAATTACATACATTTATAGCTTTATTATTAAAACGTGGTACTGCATGCACAATTGGATTTATACCGGTAGCTAAATACTGTTATAGAGTTTACAACAGCAGGATTATTACCTAATGTAATGTAAATGTAGATGTAGATTACGTGTCTGGAATTAAATGTTGATGAATTTTGCGGAAATAAAAATAAACAACAAAAAATCATTGTCGAGGGATCTGAAGCCTTGCTCTTATATATATTTCATTTTTTCGTAATTGGTTTAACGATCTACGGTACTAGCATGTCGGATACCAGTCATCTAAATCCTGGTTGTCTTGTTTAGTTTTACACTATGCACGAGAATTGAAATTTATTCCAAATGTCGTAATTTGAGTAATATTGTATACGTCGAACACTCGTAAATATCTAGATATGTGTCTCCTTTATTGATCTTTAACTAGTTATGACCATTAAAACCAAATGCGTCGTATTATAACATTTAACAATGCGTTACCTCGTGAAACATAGATCAAGCTCTTCAAGCTTGCATAGTGGGTCATAACAGGATCGGATTTTGAAGCCACTCATTTTTTTTTTTTTTTTTTTTGCTAAGTGTACATTTTTCTTTATTTGCTGGATATTTGGATATTACGTAAGTCTTCTTATTTTAAACACAATTTTTTTAGTCAAAAATTGAAAACAGAAAGTTATGTTGTTATGTAGGATATTCATGAACACGTGATATGGTAAAAAAAACAAGTAAGAATTTATTCTTGTTCTAGGGATGCAGTGAGGGACGAAGAAACAAGCATTGCACAGTGATCCATAATGCGAAAAATAAATCAGGAAATCACTTTTTTGGCTATCAGATTCATCCACATGCATAACATTAAAAATTTTAAGTGTATAAGAATATCTGGCTGATCATAATTGATGCGAGGACTTTTAATCAGATGTTACACGCAATGTATTAGTTAATGACTGATTTTAACAAAAAAAAATCGTATTTGCGAGAAACTTCGAAAAAAATATTAATCTATAATCATAGATAGGTGTATTAATTTAGATAAAAATTCTTATTTGTTTATTTATTTAGAGATTTTTAAGATTTATACATGTTCTTGTGCTTAAAGTTTTATTTTCCATCTCCATTCCTCTTTATCCATCCACCCCATTACGTTCAATCATTTTGTTCTCATAATTACTTATCTCCGTTGCCTTGATGGATTTCGAAAGACTCGAAGTCAGAATACCAGGAAGTCAGAAAGCCAGGAAGTTATAAAGTCTAAATTTCAGAAAGCCTGGAAGTCAGAAAGCCTGAAAGTCAGACAGCCTGGAAGTCTGGAAGCCTGGAAGTCAGAAAGCCTGGAAGTCAGAAAGCCTGGAAGTCAGAAAGCCTGGAAGTCAGAATGTCTAGAAGTCAGAAAGCCTGGAAGTCAGAAAGCCTGGAAATCAGAAAGCCTGGAATGCAGAAAACCTGGAAGCCAGAAAGCCTGGAAGTCAGAAAACCTGTAAGTCAGAAAGACTGGAAAACAGAAAGCCTGAAACCTGAAAGCCTGGAAGCCAGAAATCCTGGAAGCCAGAACGTCTAGAAGCCAGAACGTCTGGAAGCCAGAAAGCCTGGAAGCCAGAAAGCCTAAAAGCCAGAAAGCCTGGAAATCAGAAAGCCTGGAAGCCAGAACGTCTGGAATCAATAAAGCCTGGAAGCCAGAAAACCTGGAAGCCAGAAAGCCTGAAAGCCAGGAAGCCTGGAAATCAGAAAGCCTGGAAGTCAGAACGCCTGGAAGTCAGAAAGCCTGGAAGTCAGAAAGCTTGGAAGTTATAAAGCCTGGAAGCCAGAAAGCCTAGAAGCCAGAAAGCCTGGAAGTCAGAAAGTCTGTAAGTCAGAAAGCCTGGAAGTCAGAATGCCTGGAAGTCAGAAAGCCTGGAAGTCAGAAAGCCTGGAAGTTACAAAGCCTGGAAGTCAGAAAGACTGGAAGTCAGAAAGCCTGGAAGTCTGGAAGTCTGGAAGCCAGGACGTCTGGAAGCCTGGACGTCAGGAAGTCGGGAAGTAAGGAAGTAAGGAAATAAGCAAGTAAGGAAGTAAGTAAGTAAGGAAGTAAGGTAGTCACGAAGTCACGATGTCACGAAATCACGAAGTCTGGAAGTCTGCAAGTCTGGAAGTCAAGAAGTCAGAAGTCAGAAAATCAGGAAGTCATGAAGTATGGAAGTCAGGAAGTATGGAAGTCAGAAGTATGGAAGACAGGAAGTGTGGAAGTCAGGAAGTATGGAAGTCTGGAAGTATGGAAGTCAGTCAGGAAGTATGGATGTCAGGAAGTATGGAAGTTAGGATGTATGGAAGTCAGGAAGTATGGAAGTCAGGAAGTATGGAAGTCAGGAAGTGTGGAAGTCAGGAAGTGTGGAAGTCAGTCGGAAGTCTGGCGGATGTCTGGAGGAAGTCTGATGGATGTCTGGTGGAAGTCTGGCGGATGTCTGGCGGAAGTCTGGCGGATGTCTGGTGGAAGTCTGGCGGAAGTCTAGCGGATGCCTGGTGGAAGTCTGGCCGAAGTCTGGCCGATGTCTGGCCGAAGTCTGACCGAAGTCCGGCCGAAGTCCGGCCGACGTCTGGCCGAAGTCCGGACGAAGTCCGACCGAAGTCAGGCCGAAGTCCGGCCGAAGTCCGGCCGAAGTCTGGCGGAAGTCTGGCGGAAGTCTGGCCGAAGTTTTGCGGAAGTCTTGGCGGAAGTCTGGCCGAAGTCGGGCGGAAGTCGGGCGGAAGTAGACGGAAGTCAGGCGGATGTCGGGCGGAAGTCGGGCGGAAGTCGAGCGGGTGTCGGGTGTAAGTCGGGCGGGAGTCGAGCGGGAGTCGGGCGGAAGCCGGGCGGGGGTCGAGCGGGTGTCGGGTGGGAGTCGGGCGGGAGTCGGGCGGGAGTCGGGCGGGAGTCGGGCCGAAGTCGGGCGGAAGTTGGGCGGATGTCGGGCCGAAGTCAGGCCGAAGTTGGGCGGAAGTCGGGCGGAAGACGTCGAGCGGAAGACTTCGGGAGGAAGACGTCGGGAGGAAGAGGTCGGGCGGAAGACGTCGGGCGGAGGACTTCGGAGGAAGACATCGGGAGAAAGACGTCGGGAGGAAGACATCGGGAGGAAGACGTCGGGAGGAAGACGTCGGGGGAAAGACATCGGGAGGAAGACGTCGGGCGGAAGACGTCGGGAGGAAGACGTCGGGCGGAAGACGTCGGGAGGAAGACGTCGGGATGAAGAGGTCGGGAGGAAGACGTCGGGCGGAAGACTTCGGGCGGAAGACTTTGGGCGGAAGACGTCGGGCGGAAGACTTCGGGAGGAAGACGTCGGGAGGAAGAAGTCGGTAGGAAGACGTCGGGCGTCAGACTTCGGGAGGAAGAAGTCGCGAGGAAGACGTCGGGAGGAAGAGATCGGGCGGAAGACTTCGGGAGGAAGTCATCGGGAGGAAGACGTCGGAAGGAAGACGTCGGGAGGAAGACGTCGGGCGGAAGACGTCGGGCGGAAGACGTCTGGCGGAAGAAGTCGGGCGGAAGCAGTCCAGCGGAAGAAGTCGGCCAGATGAAAACGGGCGGTAGTCAGGTGGAAGTCAGGCGTTAGTCAGGCGGTAGTCAGGCGGTAGTCAAGCGGTAGTCAGGCAGAAATCCGGCGGATGTCTGGCTCTAGGGCTCATGGGTTGTGTGGCTGTTGGTTTCTAGGGATCTCAGTCCGTCGGGCTCTGATCAATAGTATTAATGCATAAGTATGTTTAATACAATTATACGAAGTGAGTGGCATTAAAATAATCAGAGATTTTGTTAATAATTTGACCAAAATGTTTAATAAAAATTCAGTTTTTAACGGGCATAAAATTAGGTCTAATAATTAGCATACAGTTTAATTCTTTGGCAGATTTTTTAATCATCTACTTTTCTAGAGAATTCTTCACATGTTTCCCCCTTAACCATAAGTAATATTTTTATTTTCACCTGGATCTTTGATATTTTGGATCACTGTGAATCGGGCGGCTGCATTAGCGGAACCGCATGCGAAACTATCCACGTCGGCGACAGGTGAGCAATTCCACGTATGCATATATGACAATTTCAATAAATCTTTAGAGTAAACCCGTTCTATTTAATATATAATTACTGCGAACATAATTAAATGTAACATTTAAAATATATTCCTTGGTTTGATGTATCCATTGAATTACTCAGGTACAGGGACAGACAGTGATGTCATGGAGGAAGCATGAGGATGTGCAGGCGAGAGTGATAACATCAACTGGACAACCGTTAACAATACCTGTATAGGTAAAGTTTATATTTTTATTTATTTTTAATTTACCAATTCTTACTCATAAGTCAATTATTTATTGCTTTAATATAATTTCTTATTAAAAATATGCATAAGAACATAGTTAAAATCTTTCTGTTTTGTTATAATGTAAAGTTTTCTGTATGTCTAGTACAAAATGTAACAAATTACTGTAACCTACTCTTAAATACATTTTTAGAACGTAGTTAGAAACATAATATCCAGCAAATCTTGACGAGCATTCGTAGAGTTATAAAGTGCATATGAAAAATACTTTTTGTTTTTTTTTGTGTTTTTTTTTTTTGTTTTGCTACTAATATTTACAGACTCAGACAATGTGATTTTCTGTTTGTTTTCTCGAATAAATTAAAGATTAGCTAAAATATTAAAATATTAATTTTAAAATCAAACTGATCTTTGAAAACATAGGAAATAATGAATAAAAGAACACTGCATAATTTTGGTTAGATCTACAAACATATGTATATATATTGTAAACCTAAAAATAAATAATTATTGATATTCAATTTTATACTTGCTATTACATTATTACTGTTGTTTTTACCTGAAGAGAACCAAAACTAACAGCTGCTGCCTTATAGCTCAGTATTGATTCTCTAAAGGCTAGAAGAAGACAAAAACCGATGACAAATTACCTGGTCCTCCATGTTGGATATTTTAGTGACAGGCCAGCTCCGTGTTCTAGAGACATAAAATGTATACTCCTAAATGACCAAAAGAAAATAGAGAAGGACTGAATCAATCCGAGCAAAATTTCAGTTTAGGCCTACGTGTAATGTAAACAAACCTGATGTGTGGATTGCGTCGTAACTATTTACATTTAAACTTGTAACAAAATGTGTTTTGCTTTCTAACACTCGAAATGGATAAAATAAAAATAACATATATTAGACCTACCTAGCACACGCTTATATACGTTATACGGGAGGACCTATAATAATTTAAACAGATTAAATAAGCATTGACCGGGTGGCTTAGTGTTTATTAAGCTACTTGCCTCTGGCCCTGAGGACCGCGGGTTCAAACACGGATGGGGTCGATGGACATTTTTAGGATGAGAAAATCTAAGGAGCAAGTCCTCCGGAAGGGACTTTAACCCATGGGATCCCAGTTTGTAGATTTTCAGTCTCTAAAATATACTTAAGCCTGAATAAAAAGTCCTCTAAGAAAAATATACAGAATTTTCAGATCCTAGTACTACCTTGGTATCCTAGATGTCACTATGAGGCGGAACACTGACCACGGGCCACTCTGACAATTACTCCAAAACGAGTGAATTTATATTAGTATGGTTGAATTTCTCCCCTGTAGGGGGATAATTTACATTTAAGAATACATTGATCATATTCTGCTTGTAGACCTATTGACAATGGAAATATAGGATATCTACCGACATCACGGTACATGGCCGCGCGGCTCAGCTAAAGTTTTCCAATCATCCCCTGACCTCATTCTTGGTTTACCAACTTGACGTTTTCCCTCTGGTTACCCTACAAGTAGCTTCCATGCCCCCCTTTCATTCCCCACTCGTGCCACTTATCCTGCTCATCGCAATCTTTGAGACTTAACTCTTCTTATTGTATCTGCTTTCCTATAAAGATCATCACTGTTACCAAGTTTTCTACTTTCACATGTCTGCCCATCTGTCTTTGAACCAAAAATTTGCCTTAAAACTTTATACTCAAATACCGATACTTCTAATATTTTCTCCTCACTTAAAATAAGAGTCCACGTATCGTATCATGTAATATAACTAGCAGAATAACAGTTTTATATATTTTCAGTCTAACTTTTATTTAGAGGAGTCCGGCGACTTGAGTCCCTCAAATATATAATAGCATACATTTCCAGAATTAGTTCTACGTTTAATGTATTTTTGCTTCTCATTCCTATTTGTAATTATTGTTCCAAGGCATTTGAATTCAACTACTTTCTCAAAATTTCGCTCATTTTTTATTAACTGTCTATTACTGTTTATCATTATATAACTTACTATATTCCTATGTGTACTGTATATTTAATTGAATTGATAATAATAATAATAATAATAATAATAATAATAATAATAATAATAATAATAATAATTCTTCTACTTCTATCTTCGGGTTTTTACAGCTGCTGCCGTCTTCCCGTGCCAAACCTCCAAAGCCTACGGTCTTGGGCATCTTCGATGCTTAGCCCTCTAGCTTGCATTACTGTCTTCATGTTTTCCTTCCATGTTAACCTTGGTCTTCCTCTTTTCTTCTTTCTGTTAGGATGCCATTCATATAGTTGCTTCGGCCATCGCTCATCTTCCATTCTTAAAACATGTCCTAACCACTTTAATTCCTTTTCCTCAATTCTTTCAATTATGCTTTCTTCTGCTTCCATTTTGTTTCTAATTTCCTTATTTGTGACACGTTCTAATTTAGACTTTCTGGCACTTCTTCGTAAATAATCCATTTCTAGAGCTATTAGTCTATTCTTGTAGTACTTATTGATTGTCCATACCTCACTTCCGTACATTGCAACAGATTCCACCAATGTTTTACCAATATATTTTTTTGTGTCTTTCCAAATATGCTTATCCCACCATATGGAATTTAATGATGATATTATTTTGCTACTCAATTCAATTCTATGTTTTATGTTCTCTTTGCCTATACCTTCGATGTTATCCATAATCATTCCCAAATATTAGTTTGTTTCACTTGCTTTATTTGGATTCCATCTTCCAATACTAAGTTTTCTCTTTCATTGCTATTTATTGCCAAATATTCTGTTTTTGTAAATTTACTGTGAGACCCATGATTCATATGTGCTTATCAACCTTTTTATCATGAATTCCATATCAAAATTGTCTTGCGCTAAAACCAGTTGATCATCGGCAAATTGTAATGTCAGCAAAATCTATTGCCTATTGGGATCCCCATACCTTTGCAGCTTTGTTTCCATTTCGTTAATATAAATTCTACATAAATATTAAATAAAATTGGTGATAGACTGCACCCTTGTTTCAATCCCTTTGAGGTGTTTATAGGATTAGACATTATATTTCCCATTTTAACATAAGCGGAGTTATCTTTATAGGTTTGTTTAATAATTTCTATTAGGTTCTGTCAATATTGTATTTCTCCAATACTTCCCATAATTTGTTCCTCGGAATTGAGTCATAAGCTTTCTCTAAATCTATCATTGTCAAATGGGTTTCTTCTCCAACTGCAGTCCGTTTTTCAATTAACTGTTGTATTGCAAATATATTGTCAACACATGACCTTCTGGTCTGAATCCATTTTGATCTTCTCCTAATTTGTCTTTAACATCTTTTTGTAACTTTGTTTTTAATAACTTCGTAAATATTCTATATAATGTGTTATTTATACTTAGTCCTCTGTAGTTTTTGCGTCTCTTCTATCGCCCTTCTTGTATATTGGTACTATGTAGCTTATTTTCCATTCATCAGGAATCTTCTGTATTGCAATGCACTTATTATACAAGTCCCTCAATCTACCTATTAAATTTTTTGGGCCATTTTAATTAACTCATTTGGTATGTTTCCCGGCCCTGGTGCCTTTTTATTCTTTAGGGTTTGAATTTCTAATTCTATATCTATTGTATCAAATTCCAGGGCGTTCATTTCTATGGATGGATTTTCTGTTGTTTCCATAAACTCATTTCTAGTTTCTGTCAGTAAAGCTTTGTAATGTTTTTCTGCGTCTGATTTTGCTAACAAATTTATCTTGCTGGGTCCTTGGTTGGTTTTCAGTGTTTTTAGAAATCTCCATACTTCTGATGATTGTGATCCTCCTATATAACTTTCTATTTCTTGGCATTTGCTTTTCCATAATTTGTTTTTTTTTTCTATCACTTTCCTTTTAACTTTGGCGTTTGTTCTCTTGTATTCTATCCAATTTTCTGTTGTTTTATTTGCCAACCATTCTAAGTAGCATTTTTTTTCTTCTTTTTGGTTAATTCTTCAATATCATCATTCCACCAATCTTGGGTATTTTGTTTTTTATTTATTGTGCCTAATGCTTCTTTTGCTGCCGAATGTATTATTTCCTTTAATTGATTATATTCTTCTTCTATGTCTTCCTTGTAATCCAAATTCTCAATTTTAATCCTCAGTCTTTCTTTATATAAGTTTTTGATACTATCCTGATTAAATAAATACAGTTTAAATTTTTCTTCCTGCTTCGGTTGCATTGTTGATTCCCTTGCTTCATCATGCACTTTTTTCCCTGTAGGGAATTTGGGGATGATCTGTGCTGTGAGTAGATAGTGGTCAGAACCACAATTTGCTCCTCTTTTAACCCTTGAGTCCTTAATAAATAAGGAAGTATTTTGCTTTACAATTATGTAGTCTATTATTGATTTCTGATTGAGACTAGGTCGTTCCCAAGTAAATTTATGAATATCCTTATGGTCGAAAAATGTGTTTACTATCTTTAATTTATGTTGTTTGCACATCTCTATGATTCTATTTCCATTATCGTTGACTTCTTGTTCCCCATATTTTCCTACTGCTTCATCATTGTTTCTTCTACCCACTTTCCCATTTAAATCTCCAATAATAATAATAATAATAATAATAATAATAATAATAATAATAATAATAATAATAATAATAATAATAATAATAATAATAATACCCCTCAGGGGTCCTCATCTAGGGGATATGTGGATGGCGACCACAAGGTGCCCAAGCTGTGCAAAACATTTATTCCACTTACTTTGCACTCTTTTAACTTTACTATCTAACCTCTCTTGGTTAACTCTTGTTTTTTCGACCCCGACGCTATTAGGGCATCCGAGGGCTAGGGAGTCCTTCCTTTTTTCCATTTCTTCTTTCCTTTATTTTCTTTTCTTCTCCAGAAAAACCTGACCAGAGGCTATAAGATGGCAGCACCATCACTGGTCTTGCCTTCCTTTGGCCAGCAACCAATCGAAGGGACTATTATTATGCTTTCAAGTCTTATACGAGAATTACCCATAAGGGAAAATTTTCTATAGGATCGTAACAGGCCTCGGCCTAATACTTGGAAGGAAGAAGAAGAAGAAGAAGAAGAAGATAATAATAATAATAATGGTAATAATAACAATAACAATAATAATAATAACAATAATATTTTTTTTCTAAGCCTATGTTCTCCCTTTACAGAGATTTAGGCGCTCTCTCCCTACAGGGAAGAATTTGAACCATACTAATTTAGTTAGACTTCGATGAACAGGATATGTACAATTATTGGGAAATGGAAGGGATCATCAGAACTTCTTACAAGAAAGCCACAGCGAAAGTGCCAAGAAGATAGGCCGAGAATGAGGTGGGGGAATTACTTCAACCATGATGTGAGGGAGATGAACCATATAGGAAAAATAACTGGAAAACATTAGCTCGATAGGGGTACATGGAGAGTTTATGCCCGCGCTACCATCCATTTCCTGGTTCCATAGTGACAGTGAGTTAGTTATAGCCTATATTATACGACAAAAAATATGTAGACCTATAATATATATACCCGGCGTGCGCTGCTACTACTACTATATAAAATGTTAATGTGTTTTATGCTTGCCCGGAAATCCGCTTACCATGATCTTCTTGGCATCAATGAAAGACAAAAATGGTTATTGTGAGTTATCCGTAAAAGATAAACATATGCTGTCCGGGACTTTTTAGTAGAGTATTTTGAGATATTCAATTATGTGTACATTCATTTTGTGTATTTTTTAAGGTTTGGGCAGCGTAAGCCATTTAAGCGTCATAGTAGGGACTTTCACTACAAAGGGTGAATTTAGGGGTGAAGGGATTGGATATCACAACTCTTCTTATAGCCTATGTTCATCCCGGGAATCTCCTGAACATTTTGCTAAAAACTCCATCACAATCGGATTAACGGCATGGCTGCGCATAAAGTACGAACAAACAAACAAACATTCATATTTATATATTAAATAATGTATCATCAATATTAAAAGTTAGACTTATAAAAATAAATTATGAAGAAGCACATAATTCTAAAATCTAATAAAACTCTAATCATACTCATATAGCATATGACTAAATTAAAAAAAATATATTGTTTGGAAATACTAATCCAAAGCTACTTAGATAATCACTATTATCATCATCATCATCTTAAGGCAATATTGAATGATTTGGTCTTCTCAATAACCTTACTCCAGACTCCTCTATCTTCTGTCAATTTCTGGTTTGTCACCCTCGTCTTATTCAAATCCTCCGAAACATCGTCCTGCCACCTCATCTTAGGTCTACCAACAGCTCTAGTTCCTGTAGGCTTCAATTAATATAATTTTTTTTACTAATCTCTTTTGATTCATTCTTATCAGATGACCAAGCCTCCAATCCTAAGACATCTGATATGATTTATTATATTTTGATTTTTAATTCCATCCATCCATAGTAAACCCCGAAGAAAACCTCTCCCACGAGCCTGCCCGATCAGGAATCGAACCCGGACCAACAACGTGACAAGGCAGCACGCCACATCGAGATCACAGCGGTAGAGATTTTTAATTATATTATTTAATTCACTGTTTGTTTTAATTTTCCAAGTTTGGTCTGTTCCTTAATTCGGGCCAAACATTTTTCTAACAATTTTCCTTCAAAACTAACAATTCTGTTCAACATTTTTACAAGTTCTAAAAAATTTGCCACATGGGAAATTTAATATTGAAAAAATAGGACACGCCCAGGATACAAAAAAAGTCATAACGAAAACTTGGCATTTAGTAAATTATGGTTGTGAACATTTATCAAAGGATAAAGTTTTTATTATTAGCATATATCAGGAGACGTCTTAAATTATATTTATCATTAGCATTGAGGGAGGAATAGTGGGAAGGTGATATTCGGATGGATCTGAGGGTACTCGATTGAATTGACTGTTAGGTATCACAGGAAGGTCGTAGTGAGTGCAGTTAAAGTAGTAAATTTAAGAAAAGTCTTAAATTATGTTTATCATATACATTGAGGGAGGAGTGTTGGGAGGGTAATATCTGGATGGATCTGAGAAACCTGATCGAATTGACTGTTGTTAATTATGAAGGGAAGATTGTAGTGAGTGCAGTAACAATAGTAGATTTAAGAAGATGTCTTAAATTATATATATCATTAGCATTCAGGGAAGGAATAGTGGGAAGGTGATATTTGGATGGATCTGAGGGCATGCGATTCAATTGGCTTTTGTTAAGTATAAAAGGAAGGTCGTAGTGAGTGCAGTAATAATAGTAGATATAAAAAGACGTCTTAAATTATATTTATCATTAACATTGAGGCAAGGAAGGGTGGGAAGGTGATATTTGGATGGATCTGGGGCACGCGATTCAATTGACTGTTGTTAAGTATAAATAATAATAATAATAATAATAATAATAATAATAATAATAATAATAATAATAATAATAATAATAATAATAATAGTAATAATAATAATAATAATTTATTTTAGCTGGCAGAGGGAAGGAATGGTGGGAAGGTGATATTTGGATGGATCTGAGGGATTGTGATTCAATTGAATGTTAAGTATAAAAGGAAGGTCGTAGTGAGTGCAGTAATAATAGTAGATTTAAGAAGACGTCTTAAATTATATTTATCATTAACATTGAGGGAAGGAAGGGTGGGAAGGTGATATTTGGATGGATCTGGGGCACGCGATTCAATTGACTGTTGTTAAGTATAAATAATAATAATAATAATAATAATAATAATAATAATAATAATAATAGTAATAATAATAATAATAATTTATTTTAGCTGGCAGAGGGAAGGAATGGTGGGAAGGTGATATTTGGATGGATCTGAGGGATTGTGATTCAATTGAATGTTAAGTATAAAAGGAAGGTCGTAGTGAGTGCAGTAATAATAGTAGATATAAAAAGACGTCTTAAATTATATTTATCATTAACATTGAGGCAAGGAAGGGTGGGAAGGTGATATTTGGATGGATCTGGGGCACGCGATTCAATTGACTGTTGTTAAGTATAAATAATAATAATAATAATAATAATAATAGTAATAATAATAATAATAATTTATTTTAGCTGGCAGAGGGAAGGAATGGTGGGAAGGTGATATTTGGATGGATCTGAGGGATTGTGATTCAATTGAATGTTAAGTCTAAAAGGAAGGTCGTAGTGAGTGCAGTAATAATAGTAGATTTAAGAAGACGTCTTAAATTATATTTATCATTAACATTGAGGGAAGGAAGGGTGGGAAGGTGATATTTGGATGGATCTGGGGCACGCGATTCAATTGACTGTTGTTAAGTATAAATAATAATAATAATAATAATAATAATAATAATAATAATAATAGTAATAATAATAATAATTATTTATTTTAGCTGGCAGAGGGAAGGAATGGTGGGAAGGTGATATTTGGATGGATCTGAGGGATTGTGATTCAATTGAATGTTAAGTATAAAAGGAAGGTCGTAGTGAGTGCAGTGATAATAGTAGATTTAAGAAGGCGTCTTAAATTATATTTATCATTAACATTGAGGGAAGGAAGGGTGGGAAGGTGATATTTGGATGGATCTGGGGCACGCGATTCAATTGACTGTTGTTAAGTATAAATAATAATAATAATAATAATAATAATAATAATAATAATAGTAATAATAATAATAATTATTATTTATTTTAGCTGGCAGAGGGAAGGAATGGTGGGAAGGTGATGTTCGGATGGATCTGAGGGCATTCGATTGAATTTACTGTTGTTAAGCATCAGAGGAAGGTCGTAGTGAGTGTTGTAATAATATTAGATTTAAGAATACGTCTTAAATTATATTTATCATTAACATTAAAGGAAGGTGATTTTCGGATGGATCTGAGGGCACTCGATTGAATTTACTGTTGTTTAGCATCAGAGGAAAGTCGTAGTGAGTGCAGTAATTATGGAAGATTTAAAAAGACATCTTAAATTATATTTATCTTCAACATTGAGTCAACGAATGGTGGGAAGGTGATATTCGGATGGATCTGAGGGCACGCGTTTGAATTCACTGTTGTTACGTATGAAACGCCTTAAATAGTAATTATCATTAACATTAAGGGATGGAATGGTGGGAAGGTTATATTTGGATGGATCTGAGGGCACGCGATTGAATTGACTGCTGTTAAGTATAGAAGGAAGGTCGTAGTGAGTGCAGTAATAATAGTGTTTTAAGAAGACGTCTTAAATTATATTTATCATTAACATTGCTGGAAGGAATGGTAGGAAGGTGATATTCGGATGGATCTGAGAGCAGTCGATTGAATTGACTTTTGTTAAGCATCACACGAGAGTCGTAATGGGTACAGTTATAATAGTAGATTTAAGAAGACATCTTAAATTATATTTATCATTAACATTGAGGGAAGGAATAGTGCGAAGGTGATATTTGGATGGATCTCAGGGCACTCGATTGAATTGATTGATGTTAAGTATAAAAGGAAGGTCGTAGTGAGTGCAGTAATAATAGTGTTTTAAGAAGACGTCTTAAATTATATTTATCATTAACACCGAGGGAAGGAATAGTGCGAAGGTGATATTTGGATGGATCTCAGGGCACTGGATTAAATTGACTGTTGAAAAGTATAAAAGGAAGGTCGTAGTGGGTGCTGTAATAATAGTAGATATAAGAAGACGTCTTAAAATATATTTTTCCTTAACATTGAGGGAAGGAATAGTGGGAAGGTGGTATTTGGATGGATCTGAGGGCATGCGATTCAATTGAATGTTGTAGTATAAAAGGAAGGTCGTAGTGTGTGCAGTAATAATACTAGATTTAAGAAGACGTCTTAAATTATATTTAACATTCACATTGAGGGAAGCAATGGTGGGAAGGTGATATTCGGATGGATCTGAGAGCAGTCGATTGAATTGACTTTTGTTAAGCATCACACGAGAGTCGTAATGGGTACAGTTATAATAGTAGATTTAAGAAGACATCTTAAATTATATTTATCATTAACACCGAGGGAAGGAATAGTGCGAAGGTGATATTTGGATGGATCTCAGGGCACTGGATTAAATTGACTGTTGAAAAGTATAAAAGGAAGGTCGTAGTGGGTGCTGTAATAATAGTAGATATAAGAAGACGTCTTAAAATATATTTTTCCTTAACATTGAGGGAAGGAATAGTGGGAAGGTGGTATTTGGATGGATCTGAGGGCATGCGATTCAATTGAATGTTGTAGTATAAAAGGAAGGTCGTAGTGTGTGCAGTAATAATACTAGATTTAAGAAGACGTCTTAAATTATATTTAACATTCACATTGAGGGAAGCAATGGTGGGAAGGTGATATTCGGATGGATCTGTGTGTACTCGATTGAATTATCTGTTGTTAAGTATAAAAGAAGGTCGTAGTGATTGCAGCAATAATAGTAGATTTAAGAATACGTCTTAAATTATAATTATCATTAACATTGAGAGAAGGAATGGTGGGAAGGTGATATTGAGATGGATCTGAGGGCACTCGATTGAATGGACTGTTGTTAAGCATCACATGAGGGTCGTAATGAGTGTGGTAAAAATAATAAATTTCAGAAGACGTCTTAAATTGTAATTATAATTAACATTGAGGGAAGCAATGGTGGGAAGGTGATATTCGGATGGATCTGTGTGTACTCGATTGAATTATCTGTTGTTAAGTATAAAAGAAGGTCGTAGTGATTGCAGCAATAATAGTAGATTTAAGAATACGTCTTAAATTATAATTATCATTAACATTGAGAGAAGGAATGGTGGGAAGGTGATATTGAGATGGATCTGAGGGCACTCGATTGAATGGACTGTTGTTAAGCATCACATGAGGGTCGTAATGAGTGTGGTAAAAATAATAAATTTCAGAAGACGTCTTAAATTGTAATTATCATTAACATTGAGGGAAGGAATAGTTGGAAGGTGATATTCGGATGGATCTGAGGGTACGCGATTCAATTGGCTGTTGTTAAGTATAAAAGAAAGGTCGTATGAGTGCAGTAATAATAGTAGATTTAAGATGACGTCTTAAATTACGTTTGTCATTAACATTGTGGGAAGGAGTGGTAGGAAGGTGATATTCGGATGGATCTGAGGGCACTCGATTGAATTGTCTGTTGTTAAGTATAAAAGGAAGGTCGTAGTGAGTGCAGTAATAATAGTAGATTTAAGAAGACGTCTTAAATTGTAATTATAATTAACATTGAGGTAAGGAATGGTGAGAAGGTGATATTCGGATGGATCTGAGAGCACTCGATTGAATTGACTGTTAAGTATCACAGCAAGGTCGTAGTGAGTGCAGTAATAATACTAGATTTAAAAGACGTCTTAAATTATATTTATCATTAACATTGAGGGTAGCCATGGTGGGAAGGTGATATTCGGATGGATCTGTGTGTACTCGATTGAATTGTCTGTTGTTAAGTATAAAAGGAAGATCGTAGTGTGTGCAGTAATAATAGTAGATTTAAGAAGACGTCATCATCATGAACAAATTCGTTTAGGCCATGTGGCCTGTACGGAAGAAGACGTCTTAAATTGTAATTATAATTAACATTGAGGGAAGGAATGGTGGGAAGGTGATATTCGGATGGATCTGAGGGCACTCGATCGAATTGACTGTTGTTAAGTATAAAAGGAAGGTCGTAGTGAGTGCAGTAATAACAGTAGATTTAAAAAGAAGTCTTAAATTATATTTATCATTAATATTGATGGATGAAATGGTGGGAAGGTAATATTCGGATGGATCTGAGGGCACTCGATTGAATTGACTGTCGTTAA
Organism: Diploptera punctata; assembly: GCA_030220185.1. NCBI lineage: Eukaryota > Metazoa > Arthropoda > Insecta > Blattodea > Blaberidae > Diploptera > Diploptera punctata. The sequence continues at coordinate 1,424,627 of JASPKZ010002697.1, read as the reverse complement.
GTATAAAAGGAAGATCGTAGTGTGTGCAGTAATAATAGTAGATTTAAGAAAACGTCTTAAATTGTAATTATAATTAACATTGCGGGAAGGAATGGTGGGAAGGTGATATTCGATTGGATCTGAGGGCACTCGATTGAATTGACTGTTGTTAAGTATAAAAGGAAGGTCGTAGTGAGTGCAGTAATAATAGTAGATTTAAGAAGACGTCTTAAATTGTAATTATAATTAACATTGAGGGAAGAATGGTGGGAAGGTGATATTCGGATGGATCTGTGTGTACTCGATTGAATTGACTGTTGTTAAGTATAAAGGAAGATCGTTGTGTGTGCAGTAATAATAGTAGATTTAAGAAGACGTCTTAAATTATATTTATCATTAACATTGATGGATGAGATGGTGGGAAGGTAATATTCGGATGAATCTGAGGGCACTCGATTGAATTGACTGTTGTTAAGTATAAAAGGAAGGTCGTAGTGTGTGCAGTAATAATAGTAGATTTAAGAAGACGTCTTAAATTGTAATTATAATTAACATTGAGGGAAGGAATGGTGGGAAGGTGATATTCGGATGCATCTGAGGGCACTCGATTGAATTGACTGTTGTTAAGTATAAAAGGAAGGTCGTAGTGTGTGCAGTAATAATAGTAGATTTAAGAAGACGTCTTAAATTGTAATTATAATTAACATTGAGGGAAGGAATGGTGGGAAGGTGATATTCGGATGGATCTGAGGGCACTCGATTGAATTGACTGTTGTTAAGTATAAAAGGAAGGTCGTAGTGAGTGCAGTAATAATAGTAGATTTAAGAAAACGTCTTAAATTGTAATTATAATTAACATTGAGGGAAGGAATGGTGGGAAGGTGATATTCGGATGGATCTGAGGGCACTCGATTGAATTGACTGTTGTTAAGTATAAAAGGAAGGTCGTAGTGTGTGCAGTAATAATAGTAGATTTAAGAAGACGTCTTAAATTGTAATTATAATTAACATTGAGGGAAGGAATGGTGGGAAGGTGATATTCGGATGGATCTGAGGGCACTCGATTGAATTGACTGTTGTTAAGTATAAAAGGAAGGTCGTAGTGAGTGCAGTAATAATAGTAGATTTAAGAAAACGTCTTAAATTGTAATTATAATTAACATTGAGGGAAGGAATGGTGGGAAGGTGATATTCGGATGGATCTGAGGGCACTCGATTGAATTGACTGTTGTTAAGTATAAAAGGAAGGTCGTAGTGAGTGCAGTAATAATAGTAGATTTAAGAAAACGTCTTAAATTGTAATTATAATTAACATTGAGGGAAGCAATGGTGGAAGGTGATATTCGGATGGATCTGAGGGCACTCGATTGAATTGACTGTTGTTAAGTATAAAAGGAAGGTCGTAGTGAGTGCAGTAATAATAGTAGATTAAGAAAACGTCTTAAATTGTAATTATAATTAACATTGAGGGAAGGAATGGTGGGAAGGTGATATTCGGATGGATCTGAGGGCACTCGATCGAATTGACTGTTGTTAAGTATAAAAGGAAGGTCGTAGTGAGTGCAGTAATAATAGTAGATTTAAGAAAACGTCTTAAATTGTAATTATAATTAACATTGAGGGAAGGAATGGTGGGAAGGTGATATTCGGATGGATCTGAGGGCACTCGATCGAATTGACTGTTGTTAAGTATAAAAGGAAGGTCGTAGTGTGTGCAGTAATAATAGTAGATTTAAGAAGACGTCTTAAATTATATTTATCATTAACATTGAGGGAAGGAAGGGTGGGAAGGTGATATTTGGATGGATCTGGGGCACGCGATTCAATTGACTGTTGTTAAGTATAAATAATAATAATAATAATAATATTAATAATAATAATAATAATAATAATAATAGTAATAATAATAATAATTATTTATTTTAGCTGGCAGAGGGAAGGAATGGTGGGAAGGTGATATTTGGATGGATCTGAGGGATTGTGATTCAATTGAATGTTAAGTATAAAAGGAAGGTCGTAGTGAGTGCAGTGATAATAGTAGATTTAAGAAGGCGTCTTAAATTATATTTATCATTAACATTGAGGGAAGGAAGGGTGGGAAGGTGATATTTGGATGGATCTGGGGCACGCGATTCAATTGACTGTTGTTAAGTATAAATAATAATAATAATAATAATAATAATAATAATAATAATAATAATAATAGTAATAATAATAATAATTATTATTTATTTTAGCTGGCAGAGGGAAGGAATGGTGGGAAGGTGATGTTCGGATGGATCTGAGGGCATTCGATTGAATTTACTGTTGTTAAGCATCAGAGGAAGGTCGTAGTGAGTGTTGTAATAATATTAGATTTAAGAATACGTCTTAAATTATATTTATCATTAACATTAAAGGAAGGTGATTTTCGGATGGATCTGAGGGCACTCGATTGAATTTACTGTTGTTTAGCATCAGAGGAAAGTCGTAGTGAGTGCAGTAATTATGGAAGATTTAAAAAGACATCTTAAATTATATTTATCTTCAACATTGAGTCAACGAATGGTGGGAAGGTGATATTCGGATGGATCTGAGGGCACGCGTTTGAATTCACTGTTGTTACGTATGAAACGCCTTAAATAGTAATTATCATTAACATTAAGGGATGGAATGGTGGGAAGGTTATATTTGGATGGATCTGAGGGCACGCGATTGAATTGACTGCTGTTAAGTATAGAAGGAAGGTCGTAGTGAGTGCAGTAATAATAGTGTTTTAAGAAGAAGTCTTAAATTATATTTATCATTAACATTGCTGGAAGGAATGGTAGGAAGGTGATATTCGGATGGATCTGAGAGCAGTCGATTGAATTGACTTTTGTTAAGCATCACACGAGAGTCGTAATGGGTACAGTTATAATAGTAGATTTAAGAAGACATCTTAAATTATATTTATCATTAACATTGAGGGAAGGAATAGTGCGAAGGTGATATTTGGATGGATCTCAGGGCACTCGATTGAATTGATTGATGTTAAGTATAAAAGGAAGGTCGTAGTGAGTGCAGTAATAATAGTGTTTTAAGAAGACGTCTTAAATTATATTTATCATTAACATTGATGGAAGGAATGGTGGGAAGGTGATATTCGGATGGATCTGAGAGCAGTCGATTGAATTGACTTTTGTTAAGCATCACACGAGAGTCGTAATGGGTACAGTTATAATAGTAGATTTAAGAAGACATCTTAAATTATATTTATCATTAACACCGAGGGAAGGAATAGTGCGAAGGTGATATTTGGATGGATCTCAGGGCACTGGATTAAATTGACTGTTGAAAAGTATAAAAGGAAGGTCGTAGTGGGTGCTGTAATAATAGTAGATATAAGAAGACGTCTTAAAATATATTTTTCCTTAACATTGAGGGAAGGAATAGTGGGAAGGTGGTATTTGGATGGATCTGAGGGCATGCGATTCAATTGAATGTTGTAGTATAAAAGGAAGGTCGTAGTGTGTGCAGTAATAATACTAGATTTAAGAAGACGTCTTAAATTATATTTAACATTCACATTGAGGGAAGCAATGGTGGGAAGGTGATATTCGGATGGATCTGAGAGCAGTCGATTGAATTGACTTTTGTTAAGCATCACACGAGAGTCGTAATGGGTACAGTTATAATAGTAGATTTAAGAAGACATCTTAAATTATATTTATCATTAACACCGAGGGAAGGAATAGTGCGAAGGTGATATTTGGATGGATCTCAGGGCACTGGATTAAATTGACTGTTGAAAAGTATAAAAGGAAGGTCGTAGTGGGTGCTGTAATAATAGTAGATATAAGAAGACGTCTTAAAATATATTTTTCCTTAACATTGAGGGAAGGAATAGTGGGAAGGTGGTATTTGGATGGATCTGAGGGCATGCGATTCAATTGAATGTTGTAGTATAAAAGGAAGGTCGTAGTGTGTGCAGTAATAATACTAGATTTAAGAAGACGTCTTAAATTATATTTAACATTCACATTGAGGGAAGCAATGGTGGAAGGTGATATTCGGATGGATCTGTGTGTACTCGATTGAATTATCTGTTGTTAAGTATAAAAGAAGGTCGTAGTGATTGCAGCAATAATAGTAGATTTAAGAATACGTCTTAAATTATAATTATCATTAACATTGAGAGAAGGAATGGTGGGAAGGTGATATTGAGATGGATCTGAGGGCACTCGATTGAATGGACTGTTGTTAAGCATCACATGAGGGTCGTAATGAGTGTGGTAAAATAATAAATTTCAGAAGACGTCTTAAATTGTAATTATAATTAACATTGAGGGAAGCAATGGTGGGAAGGTGATATTCGGATGGATCTGTGTGTACTCGATTGAATTATCTGTTGTTAAGTATAAAAGAAGGTCGTAGTGATTGCAGCAATAATAGTAGATTTAAGAATACGTCTTAAATTATAATTATCATTAACATTGAGAGAAGGAATGGTGGGAAGGTGATATTGAGATGGATCTGAGGGCACTCGATTGAATGGACTGTTGTTAAGCATCACATGAGGGTCGTAATGAGTGTGGTAAAAATAATAAATTTCAGAAGACGTCTTAAATTGTAATTATCATTAACATTGAGGGAAGGAATAGTTGGAAGGTGATATTCGGATGGATCTGAGGGTACGCGATTCAATTGGCTGTTGTTAAGTATAAAAGAAAGGTCGTATGAGTGCAGTAATAATAGTAGATTTAAGATGACGTCTTAAATTACGTTTGTCATTAACATTGTGGGAAGGAGTGGTAGGAAGGTGATATTCGGATGGATCTGAGGGCACTCGATTGAATTGTCTGTTGTTAAGTATAAAAGGAAGGTCGTAGTGAGTGCAGTAATAATAGTAGATTTAAGAAGACGTCTTAAATTGTAATTATAATTAACATTGAGGTAAGGAATGGTGAGAAGGTGATATTCGGATGGATCTGAGAGCACTCGATTGAATTGACTGTTAAGTATCACAGCAAGGTCGTAGTGAGTGCAGTAATAATACTAGATTTAAAAAAGACGTCTTAAATTATATTTATCATTAACATTGAGGGTAGCCATGGTGGGAAGGTGATATTCGGATGGATCTGTGTGTACTCGATTGAATTGTCTGTTGTTAAGTATAAAAGGAAGATCGTAGTGTGTGCAGTAATAATAGTAGATTTAAGAAGACGTCATCATCATGAACAAATTCGTTTAGGCCATGTGGCCTGTACGGAAGAAGACGTCTTAAATTGTAATTATAATTAACATTGAGGGAAGGAATGGTGGGAAGGTCATATTCGGATGGATCTGAGGGCACTCGATCGAATTGACTGTTGTTAAGTATAAAAGGAAGGTCGTAGTGAGTGCAGTAATAACAGTAGATTTAAAAAGAAGTCTTAAAATATATTTATCATTAATATTGATGGATGAAATGGTGGGAAGGTAATATTCGGATGGATCTGAGGGCACTCGATTGAATTGACTGTCGTTAAGTATAAAAGGAAGATCGTAGTGTGTGCAGTAATAATAGTAGATTTAAGAAAACGTCTTAAATTGTAATTATAATTAACATTGCGGGAAGGAATGGTGGGAAGGTGATATTCGATTGGATCTGAGGGCACTCGATTGAATTGACTGTTGTTAAGTATAAAAGGAAGGTCGTAGTGAGTGCAGTAATAATAGTAGATTTAAGAAGACGTCTTAAATTGTAATTATAATTAACATTGAGGGAAGGAATGGTGGGAAGGTGATATTCGGATGGATCTGTGTGTACTCGATTGAATTGACTGTTGTTAAGTATAAAAAGAAGATCGTTGTGTGTGCAGTAATAATAGTAGATTTAAGAAGACGTCTTAAATTATATTTATCATTAACATTGATGGATGAGATGGTGGGAAGGTAATATTCGGATGAATCTGAGGGCACTCGATTGAATTGACTGTTGTTAAGTATAAAAGGAAGGTCGTAGTGTGTGCAGTAATAATAGTAGATTTAAGAAGACGTCTTAAATTGTAATTATAATTAACATTGAGGGAAGGAATGGTGGGAAGGTGATATTCGGATGCATCTGAGGGCACTCGATTGAATTGACTGTTGTTAAGTATAAAAGGAAGGTCGTAGTGTGTGCAGTAATAATAGTAGATTTAAGAAGACGTCTTAAATTGTAATTATAATTAACATTGAGGGAAGGAATGGTGGGAAGGTGATATTCGGATGGATCTGAGGGCACTCGATTGAATTGACTGTTGTTAAGTATAAAAGGAAGGTCGTAGTGAGTGCAGTAATAATAGTAGATTTAAGAAAACGTCTTAAATTGTAATTATAAATTAACATTGAGGGAAGGAATGGTGGGAAGGTGATATTCGGATGGATCTGAGGGCACTCGATTGAATTGACTGTTGTTAAGTATAAAAGGAAGGTCGTAGTGTGTGCAGTATAATAATAGTAGATTTAAGAAGACGTCTTAAATTGTAATTATAATTAACATTGAGGGAAGGAATGGTGGGAAGGTGATATTCGGATGGATCTGAGGGCACTCGATTGAATTGACTGTTGTTAAGTATAAAAGGAAGGTCGTAGTGAGTGCAGTAATAATAGTAGATTTAAGAAAACGTCTTAAATTGTAATTATAATTAACATTGAGGGAAGGAATGGTGGGAAGGTGATATTCGGATGGATCTGAGGGCACTCGATTGAATTGACTGTTGTTAAGTATAAAAGGAAGGTCGTAGTGAGTGCAGTAATAATAGTAGATTTAAGAAAACGTCTTAAATTGTAATTATAATTAACATTGAGGGAAGCAATGGTGGGAAGGTGATATTCGGATGGATCTGAGGGCACTCGATTGAATTGACTGTTGTTAAGTATAAAAGGAAGGTCGTAGTGAGTGCAGTAATAATAGTAGATTTAAGAAAACGTCTTAAATTGTAATTATAATTAACATTGAGGGAAGGAATGGTGGGAAGGTGATATTCGGATGGATCTGAGGGCACTCGATCGAATTGACTGTTGTTAAGTATAAAAGGAAGGTCGTAGTGAGTGCAGTAATAATAGTAGATTTAAGAAAACGTCTTAAATTGTAATTATAATTAACATTGAGGGAAGGAATGGTGGGAAGGTGATATTCGGATGGATCTGAGGGCACTCGATCGAATTGACTGTTGTTAAGTATAAAAGGAAGGTCGTAGTGTGTGCAGTAATAATAGTAGATTTAAGAAGACGTCTTAAATTGTAATTATAATTAACATTGAGGGAAGGAATGGTGGGAAGGTGATATTCGGATGGATCTGAGGGCACTCGATCGAATTGACTGTTGTTAAGTATAAAAGGAAGGTCGTAGTGAGTGCAGTAATAATAGTAGATTTAAGAAAACGTCTTAAATTGTAATTATAATTAACATTGAGGGAAGGAATGGTGGGAAGGTGATATTCGGATGGATCTGAGGGCACTCGATCGAATTGACTGTTGTTAAGTATAAAAGGAAGGTCGTAGTGTGTGCAGTAATAATAGTAGATTTAAGAAGACGTCTTAAATTGTAATTATAATTAACATTGAGGGAAGGAATGGTGGGAAGGTGATATTCGGATGGATCTGAGAGCATTGGATCGAATTGACTGTTGTTAAGTATCACAGGGGGTCGTAGTGAGCGCAGTAATAATTGTAAATTTAACAAAACATCCTAAATTATATTTATCACTAGCTAATACCCGGCGTGTGCTGCTACGCCTAAATAAATGAAAATTATGTGCTTTTTTGTTTAGTTGAATATGTATACGGAAACATAATTACAAATTTATATTTTTTTAGATACCCCGTGTTGAATACCCGGCGTTATCCGTGAATCTTCTTATCCCATTTTTCTTGACATAAATGAGCTGAAATACGAAATTTAATCTGTTTTATGTTTGGTTAAATAAGTGAACGAATACATTTATATCGTAATTATTTTTAGATACCGCGTGCTGTTTACCCGGTGTTGACCGGGAATTTACTCATCCCCATCTTCTTGGAATAAATGAACTAAAAGACAAAATTCGTTATTGTGAGTTATCCGTAAAATTATACCCACAATGTGCTGCTTATGCTTGTCTCGATCCTCTTGGCACCAATGAAAGACAAAAATGGTTATTGTGAGTTATCCGTAAGAGATAAACATATGCTGTCGTGGACTTTTTTGTAGATCTTTTTGAGATATTCAATTCTGTGTACATTAATTTTGTGTATTTGTTATGGTTTAGGCAGCGTAAGCCATTTAAGCGTCCAAAGAGATTTTTTTTTCACGTTTTCCACTACAAAGGGCAATTTGAAGGGTGTAAAATTTGTGTATGACAACTCTCTTACAGCCTATCTTCTTCCCGGGAATCTCCTGAACTATTTGCAAAAAGCTCCATCATTATCGGATCAACGGTATGGCCGCGTACAAGGTGCAAGGAAACAAACAAACAAACATTCATTTTTATATAGCCTATATTGGATAATATAGGGCTTTATATTTTAAAAAAAAATGTAATATTATAAAACTGTGTAATATAAATAATAATAATCATAATAATAATAATAATAATAATAATAATAATAAATAATAATAATAATAATAATAATAATAATAATAATAATAATAAAAATAATAACAATCCCCTTTTAGTTTCCCCTCCTACCTGTCGCCTACAAAAGCTGAACAACGTCGGACTTATAACATGTAAAATAATATTTTTAATTGTAGGCCTGTATATGTAAGTATCTTCTTCTTCTTCTTCCTTCCAAGTATTAGGCCAAGGCCTGTTACGATCATATAGAAACTTTTCCCTCCAGCGTTTCATAGGATGTATGTATTATATACCTCATAAGTCCCGCGTGGGAACATTAGTGCTTCCTAGCGGGAGTTTCTAACCAAGCTAATTTAGTTACGCTTATTTACCCACAGATGTCGACGAATGACATGTGGTTAGCACAACGCTTCAATGAGGCATCTAGAAGGCAACTAATATATTATTTGGATTATGAAGGCCGGTTATATTATGCACTGAGGTATTTTTATTCAGACATGCGGTTCTTATGCGAGCCTGAAAATCTTCAAAATCGGGACCCACAGCTTTAAAGTCCTTCCCGCAAGACTTGTCCGTTGGATTTTCCATCCTAAAAACCCATCGTTCCCGGCCGGATTTGAACCCGCCACCCTGGGCATTAGAGGCAATCTAACAATATCCATCCATAGTAATTCTGCCCGAGAGCAGGTCTTTCACTGCAATCATAGCATTTTCATGCAGTTTTACTAGGGAATTATAGGTGTGGTAGCATCCCGTTGCTTTCCACACCGGATATGATAATGATGATGATGATGATGATGATGATGGCCGGATGATGTTCGTGAACCATTTGGACCTCAAAGCTACCTGACATTTGTCTTACAGGTGAGGAAAAACTCCTGGAAAAACCTCTCCCAGAAAGCTTGTCCCGACAGGGGATGGAACCCGGGCCCGTTGCGTGACAAGACAGCGAGACCACAGCGGTGGACTATCTAATAATATAGTTGTATGTATAGTTGCCTCACTATGATGGTTGTCCAGCGGCTCGCTTTGTTTCCCGCAGCTGTTATATATAGGCCTAACTAAATACAAAGATGCCGACTACCGCCATTATAATAATTCCGCATGTTAAGCATTGTTGCGCGGCACCTGCTTTTATATAAACGGACAACCATCATAAAGGCGATAATAATTATTTGATAAGTCCATCCTTGTGATCTCGGGATAACATCGTTACCTCAGAAGCAGCGGTCCCGGGTTACATTCTCGTTCGGGACAAGTTTACTCGGCAATTTTTTCGCGTTTTTCCTCACCTTTAAGGCAAATTTCGGGAAACTTTGAGGCCCAAATATCCTAAACACCATCTGGCCATCATGAAAATCTTACCATAATTTCTTTCTTTAGTAAGAATGTATGAATGGATGGCATTTTCTGTCATAAATGTCCGTGTTGTCTCGCAGATGGCGTGACATTGAATTGTCACACATCTGAGGATACTCTCTATGTCTTTGTGTCTTCAAAAAGAATGCACAATACATATGTGATCCAGAATTTAAAATCTTCTTCTGACAAGTAGTGTCTCTGCAACACCCGGATAGCGTGAGTATGTAAATGTACCTAGAGAAGGAGAGGTTGTACTAAATAAAAGAAAGAAAATTACTTAAATGAACAGAGTATTATGTACATATTTTTAAAGTAAACTAATCTACCATTTTGAAAATTTTCCTATCACAAAGAAGATATGTCAAAGCAGGCCTATCATTTTCCTTTAAGACTAAAACTTCCATAACAAAGTTGTACTAGTTCTTTATCTGAACCCCCCCCCCCCACTTCCTCACACATTTAGTCACACATTAATGCAACTTAACTCATGTGTTTTCATATGATGGTGAAACTCAAAAGACTTGAGTGGGCAGTGTATGTTCATCGCATGGAGAATAGACGTATCCCAAACAAAATTCTCTATACAAATTTAGGGGACAAGAGAAGAATGGGAAGGCCGAAGAACAAATGAATTAGAGGCAAAGAAGATTCTATATAATATCCATCCATAGTAATTCTGCCCGAACGCAGGTCCTTCACTGCAATCATAGCATTTTCATGCTAAGCTTGCAGCTTTACTAGGGAATTTTAGGTGTGGTAGCTTCCTGTTGCTTTCTACACCGGTGAAGGATGATGATGATGATGATGATGGCCATATGATTTCTGGGACCGTTTGGGCCTTGAAGTATTCCTGACATTTGTCTTACAGGTGAGGAAAAACCCCGATAGAAACCTCACCCAGAAAAACTGCCCCGACCGGGATCGAACCCGGGCCCGCTGCGTGACAAGGCAGCACGCTACCTCGAGATCACAGCGGTGGACCTATATAATGTATAAGATATATAATATTTTATAATTTTACAAAATTTTATATATATTAGTATTTTTTTTATTTAATGACGATCTTTAACTGCTGAGGACATTGGCGTCGTTATTCAAATCTGGTCGTGAAATGGGCAACACATTTTGTTCAGAGACCTTTCATTTCAGATTTTACGTGTCCTAAATCTGTGACATATGACTCACAGATTTATTTCTATATGAAAAATAGAACATGCTCAGGATTTCTATGTCTTAAACATTCATGGATCTAGAGCAGGTTTGAACCCGCGTACCTCAAAGGCGAAGGAAATAATGATAATCATTAGTTCACAAGGTCAAATGAATAAGCCTAAGGCTATGGGATAATTTCTTGTCATTATATTCACCGATGAGCTATGTCACAATGTTTAATAAAACAGTTCGTCGCATAGGAACTGCGTAAATTAAGCTAATTTCTCAGCAAATCAAATCTACGGTCCAATTTTGCTGATTTACGGAATAAATTCTCTTGTCAACATGATTTTTGTCTCATGAGTACCAATAGTTGTGCGTTATGCAGTTTTTTTTATCGTGTTTTCAAATTTGTATTCGGAATTTCTCCATCACCCACAGTTTTTTTTATTTCAATTATAATTGGTGGATTTAAATAATTATTTTTTTAATAAACGTTTTTTCGTCCATTTGTCCATTGAGCGATGAGCACGGAGAACACTTTCATCAGGGGATTTCAGCTATCGAAAAGAGATATCAAGGCAAATGGAATCCTAATATGCTGGCCCATTATTGTTGGACCATCAAGAGGGATGCTCCACAGGCGAAATATAGCAGAAAATCGTCATTTCTTACTTTCTAGATGAGTCCGAATGTTCGAATATTGTGTAGTTACGAATGTAGAAAATATTAAAGTGTTTGAAATTATAAATTCCAGTCTCTCGGAAACCTTGCGTATGGAGAAAAACCGATATATTTGAATTCAGGAGAAAAAGTACTATCAGAATAAAAAAAGAAGTTTCTTTTTTGTTGTTCAGTGTTATATATTTATTTGGTTAAATTGGAGACTCAATTTCTGATGCCACCTTATTTAAAGGTGTAGGACAGCAGTGAAAACCAATCATGCGTTACACTAATTTAAGTAATATCTACCGATTCATTTTATAATTACTTTGTTAAAAATATTGGGACGCATTGTTGGGCTGACTTTTGAATTTCGTGTGGGGGAGGAGTCGGGATCTCGCCTTATATGGTAGACAAGGATTCGTGAGCCGTCGACCCACGAATCGGAAAACCCGCGGAGAAATTTCCACATGTGTCTATCCTTCCCTTCAAGAAAGTTCGGTTCTTGAGATAAGTCTTCCAAACTAACTTCTTGATGGTTTTGAGCGTTCTTTATGTTTTTGACCATCGCATATATAGAGTACTAGTGGTTATGCTCCTTGTCTCTGGTCCCGAGGGTCGCAGGTTCAAACCAGGCCGCGGTCGATGGATTTTTTTTTAGGATGGAAAAATCCAAGGAGCAAGTCCTTCTGGAGGAACTTTATGCCGTGGGTCCCGAGTCTGAATATTTTCAGGCTGGTAAAAGATCCTGAAGCCTGAACAAAGAGGCCTCTAAGTAAAATTTACGGTCTAAAACATCCTATTAATACCTTAGTTGCTTGCTAGATGTCTCATTGAGTCGGTGTGTTAACAGTATGCCACTCATGACATCTTTGGACAAATAAAGTAACTAAAATGAACTTGGTCTATTAACTCTTAACAAAGGAGAGGTTATGGCTCAACGAACCTAAATGCTAACCTAACTCAATTTAAGTGCTCTATCCTGTTAAATACAAACCTAAAAGCTTACGTAACGAAATTTAAGCACTCTGGTCTGTGAAAGAATGTAACGCCAAAAATAAATAGTAAGTTCTGAAATTCTGAAGTATATTTGTACAGTTAATTAGTACGTACTCTATATTGGCTGCACTGGAGCACGACTTTGTTGTTGTATAGAATATTCGTTAAAATCAATATGGCTGTCACGTCTTCATGCTACGTATGTAGTTAAATATCATAGAAAAATACGTATATTCAAATAATCGTTAGGAAAAATGTAAAAATCATTGTAAATGGTGGGACGTAATTTAAAACATGAAACCCTAAGAATAAAATTTGACAGGAGTTTATGAAGGAAGAAAGTCGCTTCACATGTAAAGAATAGACCACATATTATTCAACTATTGACTTCTTTATTTGTTGATATGTATTTTCCGCGTTGAAGCTGAAATCGAACCACTTCACCAAGGACAAATACAGTGTTTACGTTTTGAGTGTGTGTGCGCAGTACTTTAATCAATGCCGATGTAACTACAATACTTAGGGATAATGTTTACTGGTTTCATTGAAGTAAACAAAATAGACATTCTCTCTGCTGTGCAGTAATCGGACCTTTCATTGTCTTATTATTTCCACGTGCCCGGCGCTATAAACCCAATAATATTGTTTTGAAAGCATATTAAAATTTTAACATTTTAAGTATATTTCTATGAATATCACGAAATCTATGTCTTCTTTTTTTTATTCGCGGTTTAGGCTTATTTACTAGCCTGTTCTGCATATTAAAATTTTAACATTTTAAATATATTTCTATGAATATCACGAAATCTATGTCTTCTTTTTTTATTCGCGGTTTAGGCTTATTTACTAGCCTGTTCTGGCTCCAAATTGCTGCTATTTCCATCTTTTCTTTGGTCTTCCCAAACTTCTTCTTCCTCGTGGTGAATAGCTGTAAGCTGCTTTTGGTATTCTATTCTCAGTCATCCTTGCCAAATGTTCTTTCCAGTTTGTTCTGTATTTCTTTATTGTTGTGTTTAATTCCTCTACTTTTAATTGTTGTCTTATTTCTGTGTTATGTGTTTTTGTCTGTTCTTTGATATCCTGCAATTGGTCTGAGAAATTTCATTTCAGCAGCTTGTATTCAGGCAGATTGTTGTCTTGTCTCTGCCTCCATGTTTCGGATCCATAAGTATAGGCACTGGCCATTGTCTTGTATAATTTCATTATAGAGTCTTTCCTGGCTTTATTTTTCAAAGTTATTTTTAGTGTTCCTGTTATATAATTAAACTTATTTAGTTTGTTATTTATATCTGTTTCCACTGTGTATGATATTTCGCAACCTAGGAAGTTATATCTTAGCACTTGTTCTATTGGTTTATTTTCTAATATTATCTTTGTCCGAACTGGATGAGCGTCCTTGAAGGCCATTGTTTTTTATTTTTCTGATGATATTTCCATGTTGTACTTTTTTATGTTTGATTTAGTTTATATAGCATTCTTTGTAGTTCGTCTATGTAACATTGTTATACACGTATGTAATGTTGCTAGTTTGTAATTGTGCATATTTGCAATTCCTAATCAGGAACAGCTCACTTTAAGACAGTTATTTAAGTTCCGATTCAGTTCTTTCCATTAATATTCGGTTTGAACTTAATAGTGTGAGACTAATGGCATAGGTCATTGTTGGGCCATAGTCTCTCCTTTGTCAGGAGATAATAGGCCAAGTTTATTTATTACCTTATTTGCCCAGAGATGTCATGAGTGACATGCGGTCAACACACCGACCCAATGAGACATCTAACAAGCAACTAAGGTATTACTAGGACGTTTGAGATCGGTAAATTTTGCTTAGAGGTCTCTTTATTCAGGCTTAAGGATGTTTTACAAGTCTGAAAATCTTCAGACTCGGGTCCCACGGCTTAAAGCCCCTCCCGGAAAACTTGCTACTTGGATTTTTCAATTGAACTTAATAATACAGTGTTATGTATTATTGAATTTGATAGTTCATAATGGTTATTATGTCTACCTTCCCCACTCAGAACTTATTTGTTTCTTTTCAAAATAAACATTAATAATCAATTGAGTTGGTGTTTACTTGATGAAAATCCATATATATATTAATTAAATAAAAATAAAACGTAGATTTATTTGATTTTCATATGTATTATATAATTCAGTGACAGCTGTTTCGGTACACTGTACCTTCTTCAGACATGTTAACAAATTATGAATTGTGTTCCAACTGATCTACGCAACAATACAACAATATTTATTTAATTTTTTAAATATGAGAGCATATAACAGAAATTTAGAATATTCAAAATGTGCTAACCACCTATTCCAATTTAATCATTGTTTCGATCCTAATTTTGAAATTTTACATGTTTGTGATAAGGGTAAGAAGTTAGATCTTTTGGAAGCTGTAGAAATAAATAAATTGAAAAGTAGTAACAAACTGTTAAATTCTCAACTTGATTTGAATGAATCCCCTTTGTTAAATTTAAAAATTGAATCAATTGAGTTGGTGTTTACTTGATGAAAATCCATATTTATTAATTAAATAAAAACTACGTTTTATTTTTATTTAATTAATTAAAAAATTTAAATAAATATTGTTGTATTGTTGCTTAGATCAGTTGGAACACAATTCATAATTTGTTAACATGTCTGAAGAAGGTACGGTGTACCGAAACAGCTGTCACTGAACTATATAATAAATATGAAAATCAAATAAATCTACATTTTATTTTTATTTAATTAAACATTAATAAATGTTTTACAACAGAAATACAGAATATTATTGCAATTATTAACAGATATGATACCATTGTCCCACACCATAGTCTGTGTAGAGCTACGGGACTTTCGCCGTTCACGTCCCCAAGAATCAAGAAATTTTCTGGTGAAATTTCAAGCAATATGGGACCGATGCCCACCCAGCATCATAAGAATCGTATATAGCAACAATAAATAGCTTCTTTAGGTTGAGAAAACCAGCTGTAACGGCTCCGGAATGCGACATCGAGGCATCCTGACACCCTATACTAGCTGGACGACTTCTGTGATTAACACTTGTGGTTGTGAGATCAGTAGCCGGTTGGTAGTCCTTGGGCCTTCTAGGCCTGTGTGCCATGGAGTTTCACGATACATAGATACAATATAGGATGAATTACTTATTTTGTTTATGCAACGTAGATAATTATTTTCGTGTTATTGCATATAAAACTAGTAATTTACGTTATTTTAAAATGAATTGGAATGTTTTTTTTATGTCAATCCCATGTTACAGAATAAGAATAAAGTTGTTAAGAACTGAAATATATAATATTAATGGGATTAACACAATAAGAAAATATATAAAACTGTTATTCTTCCAGTTCTAGTTACATTATATGGATGCGAAACATGGACTCTTACTTTAAGGGAGGAAAGAAGATTACAAGCATTTGAGAATAAAGTTATTAGGATTTTTTTTGGACCAAAGATAGATGAACAGACCAGTGAATGGAGAAAGCTACATAACAGTGAGCTACATGCACTTTATAGGAAGCCAGATATAATAAGAACAGTTGGGTCTCGTAGACTGAGATGGGCAGGACATGTAGCACGAATGGGGAATGAAAGAGGTGCATGGAACCTTCTTGTAGGAAAACCAGAAGGAAAACGTCAAGTTGGTAGACCAAGAATGAGGTGGGAGAATAACATTAACCATGATTTAGGGGAAGCAGATTGTACAGGGAATGATTGGAAAAATTAGCTCAAGATGAGATGTGTGAAGAACTTATGTCCGCGCGGCCATGAACCATGGTTCGATAGAGCCAGTGTTTTTTTTATTAAATATTTTACAAATAACTATATATATATTTTAATTTGAATACATATATATCCATCCGTAGTAATTCTGCCCGAGGGCAGGTCTTTCACTGCAATCGTAGCATTTTCATGCTATGCTTTGCAGCTTTACTAGGCAATTATAGGTGTGGTGCTTCCCGTTGCTTTCCGCACCGGTGAAGGGTGATGATGATAATGATAAGGATGATAATGATGGCCGGACGATTTTCGGGGACCTTTGGGCCCTAAGCTTCCTGACATTTGTCTTACAAATAAGGATAAACCCCGAAAATACCTCACCCAAGAGCCTGTCCGGCCCAGGAATCGAACCCGGGGCCATGCGTGACAAGGCAGCACGCTGTCTCGAGACCACAGCGGTGGACTATACATATATATATATCCGTCCATAGTAATTCTGCCCGAAGGCAAGTCCTTCACTGCAATCATAGCATTTTCATGCTATGCTTGCAGCTTTACTAGGGAATTGTAGGTGTGGTAGCTTCCCGTTGCTTTCCACACCGGTGAAGGATGATGATGATGATAATGATAAGGATGATGATGATGATGATGGCCATATGATTTCGGGGACCGTTTGGGCCTTAAAGTTTTCCTGACATTTGTCTTACAGGTGAGGAAAAACCCCCCGACTGGGGATAGAACCCGGGCCCGCTGCATGACAAGGCAGCACGCTACCTCGAGACCACACACACACACACACATATATATATATATATATATATATATATATATATATATATGTGTGTGTGTGTGTGTGTGTGTGCCTGATAATTTTGAATGACTGCTAAAGGATAAAGGAACACATGAGAGCATGAGAGCATATAACAGAAATTTAGAAAATTCAAACTATGCTAACCACCTATTCCAATTTAATCATTGTTTCGATCCAAATTTTGAAATTTTACATATTTGTGATAAGGGTAAGAAGTTAGATCTTTTGGAGGCTGTAGAAATTAATAAGTTTAAAAGTAGTAAAAAACTGTTAAATTCTCAACTTGATTTGAATTAATCCCCTTTGTTAAATTAAAAAATTTAAATAAATATTGTTGTATTGTTGCTTAGATCAGTTGAAACACAATTCATAATTTGTTAACATGTCTGAAGAAGGTACAGTGTACCGAAACAGCTGTCACTGAATTATATAATAAATATGAAAATCAAATAAAACTACGTTTTATTTTTATTTAATTAATAAATATAATTAAATTAAACGTATGGATATTCGATCAATTACTTTCTGTTGGCGCTCTTAAATTGAAATTAACTGAAGATTTCTATTTATTGCAATGTAAGTGTAATTAAACAGCCTTAGATTACAATATTTTTGTTGAAACAGAAACAAAACTTAAGAAAAGTTGTTTATTTTACATTCTTTTAGGACAATAAATCTATCGCTGGCACAGTATAACATGTAAAAAATATGTCCTTACTAAAATTTGCTATTAGATGTTTCTGTAAACAGTTCAGAAATCCACTATTAAACTTTTAAAATTTGTTAGGTTGGCCACACCATTTGATAACACATAAATATAAGAGGCAGAAAGCATCGCGATTCAGAACCTTACGGGACCTCCAGTGGAATGGATCAACTTGGTAAGAATTGTGATTTGGTAAGAATTGTGATTTGTTTAAATTATTATTAGTGTGCCATTGGATAACTCTCTCCTTTTGTCGAGTTTATAATTGATTTGGTATAAATCATTTTATTATTTATTTTTCAACGTGAATGTTACAACACGTGTACCACGAAGATTATATTTATCACGGGATCTTGCAGTTTTATGATTGTCCAATTTATTGTTTCAGATGGTGAAACAGAGTGTAGCCCAGCTGGAGAAAGAGTACTGTCTTCGGTCTGGTGGGGGCGTCTTCAGCGATTCTTCCCGGCAGTTGAAATAGGGTAAGATAGTTTTATTTTTATGGAAGTAAGATTTAAATCGGCCATTTTTGGCGAAAAATTGAATGGTTATGTAGTTTGGCCATAAAGTTAGTGACAATCTTATTATGACGCGTCATTGGATTTCGTGTAATTGGAATTTGTTTCGTACTATTTTAATATTATTACTCGCCTCACGTTAGAGGGATTGAATGTAGGCCTAATTAATCTGGATATTTACCATAACTCGAGGTGTTCATTAGTCCATGCTAAATTGGTTCAATAATGGAAAATTCAATTATAGAAATTATGTAGATACAATTTTAAAGGATTTATTTTTCTAATTACGCAAAATGACGAGGATTTGATGCAGAGCTACTGTATTTGCATTATTTGGAAAATGAACGATTGGAAAACTTTTAATTTCGGTGTACGGAATGATTTATGAGTATCTGACAAAATTTATAGAAAGCTACCGCAAGTCGAAAGCAGATCATCTAATATTGGAGGGAGAAGGAAGATCAATTAAAGCGTTATTAGCAATTTTTAATAATGGATGATTGATTCGTAATGGTTTGTTCATATGTTATGTGACGGAGAGGCCCTTTAAAAATATTAATGATTTTAACTACTGCAATAAGGGTTAAGAATAGATAAGATGCCGTATTAAAACTTTTGGAAGAAATTTAAGGTAGACTAGAATACCACACTGACAGAAATGACGACAAAAAATTTACTTTTTCATGCATGGGAAAATTGTAGCCTGTCTCTTCTTACTATTTTTCATTACGATAAAATTACACGAAGCAATTTCGTTAAAATACAAAAAACAAGACATTATTAAGTTTGAATTCCAGTTTTTTAGCCATTAAAATATCTTCTACCGGAAAAATGATTTTTAATTTATAACACCTTAAAATCTGTCGAATTTATAATTGATTTGGTATAATACACCATTTTATTATTGTTTTCAACATTGATATTACAACACATAACCTATACCACGAAGATTATCACGGGACATTTGCAGTTTTATGATTGTCCAATTTATTGTTTCAGGTGGTGAAACAGATTGCAAGTCCAGGTGGTCGATCTCTAGAGAACGAGTACTCCGTCTTCAGATGGTGGGGCATCTTCAGTGATTCTTCCGGGCAGTCACAATGGGGTAAGATAGTTTTATTTTATGGAAGTAAAATTTATAGCGAGAAATAGTGGTTATGTAGTTGGGCAATACAGTTAAAATACAGCATGAAAATGCTGTGATTGCAGTGATGGACCTGCCCTAGGGCAGAACACAAGAAAAAAATATTATGTTGTTAATCTCGGGATATTGGAAATGCATGCTATTATGCATTGCAGAGACTTTTGATGTCCCAACTCCTTTCAAAAAACGTTAAGCTGAAAATATATAAAACTATTATTCTACCAGTTATATTATATGGGTGCGAAACATGGACTCTTACTTTAAGGGAGGAAAGGAGATTACGAGTATTTGAGAATAAAGTTCTTAGGAAAATTTTTGGACCAAAGAGAGATGAACAGACAGGTGAATGAAGACTACATAACAATGAACTACATGGTCTTTATAGGAAGCCAGATATAATAAGAACAGTTAAGTCCCGTAGACTGCGATGGGCAGGACATGTTGCGCGTATGGGGAATGAAAGACGTGCATGGAAACTTCTTGTAGGGAAGCCAGAAGGAAAACGCCCAGTTGGTAGACCAAGAATGAGGTGGGAGAATAACATTAACTATGATTTGAGGGAAGTAGATTATACAGGGAATGATTGGAAAGCATTAGCTCAGGATAGGGATGTATGGAGAGCTTATGTCCGTGCGGCCATGAACCTACGGGTTCGATAGTGCCAGTGAGTAAGTAAGTAATCTCGGGATATTTTTCTGATCCAATAAAGCAAGGAAATTACTGAAGAAATCAAAGTAGTTGTAGAAATAATCAAAGATGTGATGAAAATTGCGGATTGTCGTCAGTCCCAATGGACTATTGCTTACAATGTTTGCCTCAGTTTGCGAGGTTCTGAGTTCAAATCCGGCCGTTTTCAGTGGTTATTTTCAGAGCATAAAAATCCTGACTATAACTTCCCTGTGAAGAGAATTTAAGCTGTGGGTCTTGTCATTTTTGACACGTAAAAGAACTGCAAACCTGAAATAAGAGGTCGTTGAGATAATCTCGCTCTTTTCACACCCAGTTCTCAGCTATTAGACAGTAATTTAATAAAACACTACTTTAAAACACTACTTTAAAAATGATTGTTCGTACGAAAGTAATTATGAACTGAGGCGGAGATGTGCTAAATCCAAGTTTTGCAGTATTGAGAAAAACATATTTAAAGTTGTATAAGAAAATATACGTAATCAAAAATAAGAATTAAACTTTATCTACTCTTAATGCATACACTGTCTGCTGTTGTGGACTAGTGCTTATGCTTCTTGCCTCTAGTACCGAGGGTCGTGGGTTCAAACCCGGCCGCGGTTCATAATTTTTTCTAGGACTGAAAAATCCAGGGAGAAAATTATCCGGGAGTGACTTTAAGCCGCGAGTACCGAATTTGAAGATTTTTAGACTCGTAAAAGATCCTTAAGCCTGAATAAAAATACCTCTAACAAAATTTATCGACCTCAACGTCCTGGTAATATCTTAGTTACCTGCTAGACTTGTTGGTGTGTTGACCGCATGCCTATTCATAACATCTATGAGCAAACAATGTAACTAAAAATTAACTTGGTCTAGTAACTTCTTATAAAGGACAGGCTATAGCTCGACAATGAGGTATGTCATTATAGATGGAATGCATACACTAATATCCCTTTGTCACTAAATAAAGTTGTTAGTTTGTATCTGCTGGTTATGCTGACTCTGTTGCTATTGGTGTTACCCAAGGGTTTTCCATTTAATTTAATTCATGCTGCATATTGTAATTTGAGATTTAACTTACTTATTAAAACTAATTTTCCATAAATATTACAGATTACTCTCGTTTACTTTTCTTCATTCACCTCTTTGGTAAAAAAATGTTCCTAAGCTTTTTTTATTCCCAAGTACAGTCTTTCCTGCTTCTCCTAAAGCAAGACCTTATGTGTAACCATGTAACTGGAAGTATCACCGTTTTGTATACATTTTAATATTTTTAGGGAATATGGGATGACAAGAGTCCATGTTAATAAATAGAATAACTAATTCACTGGCACTATCGAACCCGTAGGTTCATGGCCGCGCGGACATCATCTCTCCTGAGCCAATGTTTTCCAATCATCCCCTGTATAATCTACTTCCCTCAAGTCATAGTTATTATTCTCCCACCTCATTCTTGGTCTACCAACTGGGCGTTTTCCCTCTGGTTTTCCTACAAGAAGCTTCCACGCACGTCTTTCATTTCCCATTTGTGCCACATGTCCTGCCCATCGCAGTCTGAGACTTAACTGTTCTCATTATATATGACTTCCTATAAATACCATGTAATTCACTGTTAAGCAGCCTTCTCCATTCACCTGCCTGTTCATCTCTCTTTGGTCCAAAAATTTTCCTAGGAACTGTATTCTCAAATAGGCCTACTTGTAATCTCCTTTCCTCTCTTAAAGTAAGAGTCCATGTTTCGCACCCATATAATATAACTGGTAGAATAATAGTTTTATATATTTTCAGTTTAACGTTTTTTGAAAGGAGTTGGGAAGTCAAGAGTCTCTGTAATGCTTCCAATAAATAAAATGTTTCCTAATTTTAATTTCTTTCTGCGCCTCATTCCTGTAACTTGTAATGAGTGTTTATAAGTATTTAATACAATCACATCTTCAGAATTTCCTAATTTGTGTCCTCTCCTATTTAATATTGTTTTGTTTTTCAGAGATGGTGGAGACTGGACAGCAGAAGTGAGCAACTCCATTGCTCCCGTGCCAGTGTTCATGCAACCACTTGCTGCAGTGAATGGTGAATTAAAATGTATTCACAATTTTTAATATTGCATAAAGTTTTCTTGATTAAAATAAACTTATTTAATATTTTTTAATGTTTTACTGGTGAATTCCATAGTAAACTGACTTTAACATTTGCAACTAAGCTACGGCTTAAAATACAGTTCTTAGGTCTTTGAGATATTAATAGTTTACTACTTCCATTCTATGAGGTGTCAGCTTGGTTGTAAGCCCTATGTGACGGCTGCTTTTACATCCAAAACATTTCTAGTTCTCATATCTGTTGGAGGTTGAGTCAACCCCTGGGCTTTCCTGTTGCCATGTGTAGGCCAGTAAAAAACCCTGACACTATTGGATCTAGAACCTGTCATGTTCCAGGTTGTAGCATAATGCCTTAAGCAATTACATCATGCTGTGCTACACCTAGGCACAGTACAATCTGTAATGTAAGGAAATATCAGCTTTCTAACTTAGGGATGTTTAGAATCAATACTTTTTGTTAACTTTAAAAATATAAAAAAAATTAGGGGGG
Source organism: Diploptera punctata (assembly GCA_030220185.1). Taxonomy (NCBI): domain Eukaryota; kingdom Metazoa; phylum Arthropoda; class Insecta; order Blattodea; family Blaberidae; genus Diploptera; species Diploptera punctata. The sequence goes on along the minus strand of JASPKZ010002697.1, from coordinate 1,401,766 downwards.
GGGGAAATAAACAAATCTAGTAAAATTTTAATTGATATACAGGGTGCGGAATACGTCAGCTAATCACTGTGCATGGTTGTGAGGAAAAAAATCAGATTGATTGAAGCTGAGGTCTCAGTACGTGACTTTCAGAATATAATCTCACTACTGTATAAACAACTTTAAACTGACCCAAACCTTCTGGCGGCACTGTGGCCCTGGGGTCAACTCAGCCTCTAACGCAAATGAGTACCAGACACTTGTTCTGGGAGTAAAGGCGGCCGTCACGCAGGGCTGACAACCTGGCTGACATCAAGTGCCGTTTGTCCAGAAAACATAGGAGCCTTAACCGCCTACTACCCCAAGGGCCTCCTGAGACCTGTAGTGGGATTATTTTACTTTACTTTTACTGTATAAACAACAATTTTGGTAGTTGTATAGTTGTTGTAAGCTACAGAAATTTTTTTGGATTTTTGGTTAACTGATTTATGCTGCATTCTGTATTTAAATATCAGAGATATTTATCAGTTATGCACTTGGGGACGTTAACACATCTGTGTTACTCGAAATGATAGAACAGATACAATGTATGCTGCTGACATTTGTTTACTCTACTCATTGAGTCTTATTTACTGTGCAAACCATCAATAAAGTAATGCAAGAGTGAAATAAATGGAATATAAATATCAATGTCATAATATGAATAATGGGTCTTTGATATTATAGTTTATTTTACAGAATGAGAGATCAGTGATGGTAAAGGGATCACATTACTAGACTCAGGAGGCCCTTGGGGCACTAGGTTAAATCTCCCATTTATCTAGACGTTGTACTAGACAGTACACAGGTTGCAGTAGCAAACATAAGTGTCAAATATCCCTGTAAGACAGTAGGAATGAATGGTTTATTTTAAGAAGTAATATTGTGAGGTTCTTTTTAATCAAGATTTTTGAGACTGGAAACATCTTATCTCAAATTAATGTAGGAATGAACTTTGTCTTTTACATGGAATTCACCTGAGCTGCAGATGAGAATATGTATTTCTATAAAAATTATAATGGGAAGTAACACTGAGGTATTTTACGATTTATGTAAATGAATCTGACTATTTCTACATACCACTTCATAAAACTGAGTGATTTTCACAGGATTGGTTTCTGAAGGCATTTATTCTATTATCAGCCTGACTGAGCAGGAAAATTTAATGATAATAATTTAAAATCATTATTTAATTAAATATAGGGATGGACTACGAAACGAGTCCAGCAGAGAGGAAATGTTTTATGAAGTGAGGTGTAAATTTTTTGTATTCAAATATTTATCTCTGTCAGTGGTGGCACTTGCTTTAATTGGGGGTTCACTGGAGAATTCTGAAATAGTCATTGAATGAATATAATAAAATGCATAGACAGCGAGTTGGGTCAAGCTGTTTCATTTTGAGATCATATTTGGTAGATTCTGGGTTCAAACCCCAGTTGCAACTAATTTGACAAATATTTTTCCTCATGCCAAATGCTAGGTTGAATTTCATTATTAGGGCTCTTTTCATCGTACTTGCCATTTGAATAGTTACCTCGGGCTCAACTGCACTTATATTAGCACTTGGTCTTTCACTTATATTGTTGTAAACTATAGCTCTTCTTCTGTATTTACTAACATTATTTAATATTTTAAATTTTTTCAGACAATTTCTATAACATTATTAGGCATTTTTGAAGTATTTATTTAAATATTACAAATCACAATATTATGACACTGATGGTAACTGATATTTTCTCCACAGACTATATTACTTAGTCTATGATTTTTCTATTGCTGTTTTGGGTTATTGCTGGTTGGATCAGCGTTAGGGAGTGATAAGTCAGTGTACACCCATTTTTAATAAACGTTTGGTAATTTTAATATTATTAATATATTTTTTAACATAGATTTGGGGATTTATTACAAATAATGGTCATTTAAATTTCATAGGGATGGATAGTAATCGAGGATGTAATCAATATGTGGTTCGATTGTGGGTTATCGCTGGCTCTATAAACTCTGGTGCATGTGCACTGTTATTCTATAGGACTTTAAAAATATTTCACGCTAGTTTAAGTGCAGTTTTTCCAATCTGATTATTTCTACATACCACTTCATAAAACTGAATGATTTTCACAGGACTGGTTTCTGAAGGCATTTCTTGTCATCAGCCTGACTGAGCAGGAAAATTTAATGATACTAATTTAAAATCATTATTTAATTAAATATAGGGATGGGCTACGAAACAAGTCCAGCTGAGAGGAAATGTTTTATGAAGTGAGGTGTACATTTTTTGTATTCAAATATTTATCTCTGTCAGTGGTGGCATTTGCTTTAATTGGTGGTTCACTGGAGAATTCTGAAATAGTCATTGAATGAATATAATAAAATTCATAGACAGCGAGTTGGCTCAAGCTGTTTTGTTTTGAGATCATATTTGGTAGATCCTGAGTTCAAATCCCAGTTGCAACTAATTTGACAAATTTTTCCTGGTTTTTCTCAAGCCAAATGCTAGGTTTGAATTTTATTGTTAGGGCTCTTTTCATCGTACTTGCCATTTGAATAGTTACCTGAAAGCAGATATAATCCATAAACTGCTACTTGTGACTTGACTAACTTCTATTTTTCACTATTAGTTTGAATGCCAATTTTTAAAAACAAAATGGGTCTGAAAGAGAGCAGGGATAGTTTTACATGCACCATGTGATATCCTCTGGGTAGATTACTAATCCACTGAAAAATTAACTTTCAAATTTTTGTGGATTAGATCTCTTTTCAGGGCAACTATTCATTTGATAGTAACGTTAAAAAAAGTAGATGCTATGTGGCATTTTAGTGTTAAATGCATCTATAAGTTAGAAAAAATGGGGAATATAAGCAATTTAAAATTATACTAAATAAATGTCATTGGAATAAATATTAATCTTACCATATCACTTAGAATACAGTACAGAGTGATTCAGAAATATGGCTATATGTTTCCTTGCATTTTGTGACAAAAATATTATCATTAAAGGAAATATGTTATCATTGGAAAGGGAATCCTTCAAATTATAACAATAGAACAAAACAAAACAAATCACTGATCGCGTGCAGCTTGGCGGGTTGATTTTTGTGGGCTAGTGTCGAACTCCTCCACAATTCTCTTTGTTGTTTCTGCATCCGTGCTAATGCTAGGCCTTCCAGGAGGTTTGATTTCCTGCATTCTTCCTGTTTCCAGCAGTTGTTTTCTCCACTTCCCCAAAGTTGATGGCTGCAATGCTACGTTAAACTCATGTCTTGCCCGTTTTGTGGCCTCACGATCATTAGCATATGTAATTGCCCATGCAGCAATTGTAATTTGCTGTTGCATATTCAATGCCATTTTGACTAATGATATAAGTTCTACACCGTTCTGTTTTATTCCATTGTTGTAATTTGAATAATTGCCTTTCCAATGGTAATTTCATATTTCCTGTAATGGTAATATTTTCATCACACAATGTGATCAAATGTATAGCCATATTTATGATTCACCCCGTACTTTTGGATTGACTTCTTAGTTTCCACCATCATGTGTATTGCTGGTTGTTCTACCAGTGATGAGATATGAAAATAAATGTTCTCATCTCTTGCAAGTATTCAAAACCTACAAACTGATGTCATGGGATTCATACAAAGAAAATTAATCTGTGTTCCTAAAGATTATTCTCTGCTCAAGATTTATGCAGCAGAAATAAGTTGCTGATTAAAACCATCTGGGCATTTAAAGAATTTGCCAAATAAAGTAAAAATACTGTCATAATTAATAATTGTAATAAACCAAATTTATTGGGGTATTCAGTGCTGCCACTGTCCAGTGTGACTTGACATTACTTTCTGGATTTTAGGAATTACTGGGTTGAGCCAAAAGTGAAATTAAAATAATGAAAAACTTAAGAGTATTCTATGCCATGTATCACTCTAACATAAATTTGAATAAAAAAAAGACAAATTGTAGCAGAACAAAAATGAATATTGTATTCACATGGAATATTACTAATATTTTTGCTAGAGTGAGAATAGCTAACTTATGGAAATATGCCAATGAAAAAGATTGGCAAGTACATACTAATTAAATTTAATCTAATGTGAATAAACTATATTTGAAGAGAGAAATTATATGCTCAGACTGGGGTTTGAACCCAAGACCTTTGGCTTTCTAGGCCAATGCTCTACTGCCGAGTTATCTGAGCATTCCAAATCATAATGCAAATTTTTCTCTTATACATTGTTAATTCCCAATTGCCAAATGCTATGAGCCTTTGCTCGATTATGCAAATGGTGGCTTATTTAGTGAGAAGTATTAATTTAATAATAACAAGGATGAATTAACTAGTTGACAATTGGCTATAGCAGAAATATAGTTGAACATTTTGGAAAATGTTTTAGCTTGAATGTAATCTGATAAGCATTAGATAAGTCAGTATAGTTGGAAACATACAACACCATAGTTGGTTATGGTAATATGCTACAAGCTGGAAGTCCCTGTGAGGTCAGGATTTCTAAACTGACCTACATTTCTGACGGCATGACCCTGGGGTTGACTCAGCCTCCAATTGAAATGAGTACCAAGTGTTTGCACAAAATTAAAAAATATTTTCTGATTTAGTAAGGATATTTAGATACTATACCTGAATGTCCTAAATAATTGATTTTAATATATTTTTTTATTTAAAGCTTTATCTATATCTTTATAGATACAACTACCAATATAGTATACATAGTTAAGCCAATATGCTGTAAGCTGGAAGATTCGGGTTTGAGTCCCAGTGAGATCAGGATTACTAAACTGGCCTAAATTTTATAGCACCATAGCCATAAGGTTGATTCAGCCACTAATGGAAATGAGTACCAGGTGTTGGTTCATAGATTAAAGGTGGCTGTCATACAGGGCTGAAAACCTGGCTGGTAAATCATCCAGAATGTTCAGAAGGATGAAAATGTTAACCTGCTACCTCTAGGGTCATTCTCGAACAATAAAAATAATTCTATAATAGAAGATGCATCATACGACTATATTCTATAATAGATAGATCATACAACTTTTTTGATATAGTTCATAGCTAGTGGCCCATTGCAAGATGCAGATTGATATATGGCATAGAATAGCAAACATTTCTTAGTTCATTTCAGTTTTGAGATTATTAAATGCATTTGGTCCTATCACATCGGATCTGGGTTGTATATCACAACATAGTTCATAAAACTCTTATGCAAAGTTTTATGTAAATTTATACAATTTAGATGTGTGAATAGCACATTTAATTAATATGCTAGTAAGTAAAACTAGAGATTTTGAGTTAAAATTCCAGTTTAGGAAAAAATATTTCTTTCAAAACTTACTTGCATATCCATGTTTCACTTTTTGGCTCAGGGTTCTGCACTGGGTGTATTTTTAATTTGTGCCGTTTTAACAGATCACACTATAGAGGTTGTGTACAATGAAGAGTTTTGGATGAGGTATGTTTAAATATTGTAAAGTAAAGGCTCTGTTCACATGGGGTGGTTCTTGGACATATAGCAAAAAAATTGTACATTTGTATATTTTTAGTGAAGTGAAGAAGAATGTAGGAGCTTTTACATTTTTTTCTCTCTTGTGAAAGGTTTTATTCTATTTTTTCACTTTAAATAAAGAAATGTGAATTTTTTTTTGCTATAGGTATAAGACCATCTAGTGTGAACAGAGCTTAGTGCAAATGTTTTATTAATATTTAATTTTAGGAAGTTATATTTTGAGGTTATTTTAATTATATTATTTTTGGTCTGGACATCTTACCTCAATATTAATGTTGATTTGTTCTTGGACATGTTTCAAAACAATTCTGTTTTATCTTCAGCTTTCCCAGCTTTCTCAGTCTGGGAAAGCTGAAGATAAAACAGAGAATTGTTTTGAAACATGTCCAAGAACAAATCAACATTAATATTGAGGTAAGATGTCCAGACCAAAAATAATATAATTATAAATGTTTTATTGTTGAGATGAACACATTAAATTGTATTTGAGTGATGTATATGTTTTTTGTTGAGTGTAATAAAGAAAGTTAAATAATTTCTTTGACTTTGTTCTGAAATGCAACTCTAACATATCCTTTCCATCTTTCTTCCGGAGCGAGTTTTTGTTATGTTGGACTTAGAACAGTTTTTTTTAAGGTATTTTACATGCTTAAAATGGCTCAATTTTGACAATTTATGAGTGTTAATTCCATTTTATATTTAAAATCCATTGAAATTTAGTTTCCAAATTTGAATTAAGAATGTAAACTGGATTAAAATGTGAATTTAATCAAGTTTATGTTTATAATTCAAACTTGGAAACTAAATTTCAATGGATTTTAAATATAAAATGGAATTAATACTGAAAAATTATTGAAATTTAGCGATTTTAAGCACAAAAATACCTTTAAAAAATCACCCTAAGTCCCACACCTGGAAACAAAAGTAGCAGTCTAGTGTTGAAAGGATTTTGATAACAAGAATGGTGCATACAAAGAATAAAAACATTTTTTAAAAGTTAAGAATATATTTTTTCATTAAATATTATTCATACAAATTTTACAAGTGTTCAATAAATCTTGAAGTAGATCGACTGCAAAAAGTCTAAAGACATTTGCTCCTCTCATTCAATCTGAAAAAACCAAACATTTGGATCAGATATGTCATGATCTACATCATTACTTACAAAATAACATTACGAGGTTCTTAATTTATAAATTGTCATTTTTTAACATCTTACCTCATGTTTTATGTTTCTTCAAACATAACTAGTTTTCGAGAGAAGGATCTCTCATTTTCAACTGACATTATGACTACCAGATTTTCATTGGAATCTCCATCAATAACGTTGCCATCTGGTGTTGATTTGTTACTGATGGAGATTCCAACTAAAATCTGGTAGTCATGTCAGTTGAAAATGAGAGAGATCCTTCTCTTGAAAACTAGTTCCCATGTTTGAAGAAACACAAAATATGAGGTAAGATGTAAAAAAAGGACTCAATTTACAATCAAAGTAATTCTTTTAAAAACTTCCTGCTTCCCTTGTGGAAATTTATTGCATTTCCACAAAAAGCAAAATAATTTTTTTAAATTAAAAAAGGTTACTTTTGTCATGCTTGTTAAGCAATGACATGGTTTATACAAATAGATATTAACATGAAACAATGTTATATTTGAAGAGAAAAATATTCAGACTAGGGTTTGAAACCAGGACCTTTCACTTTCTATGCATATGCTCTACCAGCTGAGCTACATTGTATATAAGAGAAAAATTTGCATTTAGATTAGAATATTTGAGGCAGTTCAGTTGGTAGAGCATTCACATAGAAAACTAAAGGTCCTGGATTGAAACCCCAGTCTGATCATATATTTTCATCTTCAAATATATTTTATCAATCATTGATATGTATGAACTGAATAATAAAAAAAGTAAAGGAGGCAGGCATGCTATCACCTAAGCTAAGACATTTAAATTATTTTGCATTTTCTATTTCACTGAAATTTCATTCTTTTAATTTGTTGTTTAAATCTTTAATGGCAACGTTTTTATTATTCATATCATCTAAATGATGGATATATCATATTTGAGGAGAAAAATTATACGCTCAGAGCAGGGCTCAAACCCAGGACCTTTGGCTTTCTAGATCAATGCTTTACCAACTAAGCCATCTGAGAAAGTTCTGATCTAAATCCTGCATTTGGTGTGCAGGAATTAACATATATAAGAGAAGTTTAAATCAGAACTCACTCAGATGACTCAGTCAGTAGAGCATTGGCCTGGTCTGAAAATATAATTTTTCTCTTCAATAATGGCAAGTTCATCAAGCAACTAGTTTAACAACATGAAAATTCTCCTTGAAATGATTATGGTTATTACAGAGAACAAGTCACTGAACTAATCTCGTTTACCCAGTTCAATCATGTAAACTAGGGCAAACAGGTAATAACAACATGGGTTACTATGCACGGTTAACATTTTTTTACATTATGACAATGGTTTGGGAACTACAAAAGAATAATTTATAACATTTTAAATTAATTTAGTAATTTTTTTTCAACATTCTATAATAGACCGGTGGACTAGTGGTTAATCTCCTTGCCTCTGGTCCTGAGGGTCACAGGTTCAAACCCAGCCAGGGAGAGACTAAGCCATGGGTCCCGAGTCTGAAAATGTTCAGGCTCTTAAAAGATCCTTAAGCCTGAATGAAAGCCTCTAAGCAAAATTTATCAAATTTTCCCATCCTAGTACTACCTTGGTTTCCTAGATGTCAGTATGAGGCAGAACACTGACCACGGACCACTCAAATGACATCTATACGGAAACAAGTGTAACTAAATTAGTATGGTTCAAATTCTTCCCTGTAGGGGGAGAGTGCCTAAATCTCTTAAGGGAAACATGAGCTAACAAGAATAATAGACTAGCCAATTATTAAAATTAAATTAATTATATTTTTATAGCATTACAGTGCAAATGTGGACGTGAAAAGACCAGAGGCCAAGGTTCTTTTATATGCAATAAATGTACGACATGGGACCCATGGCTTTACTTCCCTTCCAAAAGTAGTCATAACCACTAGACCACCAGGACCAACTTTTAGCATTATCAAGAAAAATTGGCATTTGATTAAAAAAAAAGTTTAGATCTGATACTGACTACATTCACCAGGTACAATCTATTCAGTGACTTGTTCTTGGTACCATACATCTAATCTATTAGCAATTTTCTGCTACCTTGTATCTCATTCCATTATCACCTATCAAGCCTAACTTTGATATCAATTGACCTGAAGCCTACTTCCAGCTAAAAGAAAATGTACATAACAGAGCTACTAATTTAGTCTATTTCAATGTTATTTTGTGAATTATTTAATTTTATACTCTTGAATATAACTATAATAGTTTTCACCAAAACTTAAGAACCTCAGTTCCAGAAAATACCTTTGACTCACCCCCCTCTAATTCCCATGTATAAATTTCAGCAAACAAAAGGAGACCCTATAAATCGTGCTTTTAAACACCAGTGAAGAAAAAGCGACATATGTCCTGAAATAAGATATCAAAATGCAGAGGGTCTGAGAGTGTCACTAACAGACCTGAGGTATGCCTACACTCCTTAAAAATTGACTAAAAATCATATTCCCAGATCAAATCAAAAACTCCATAGCACAACAGGCCTAGAAGGCCATTGTCCTACCAATCAGCTGCTGGCCTCGCATCTACATGTGTTAATCACAGAGGCAGACGATCATCCTGCCAATGTAGGGGTGACATGTGGTCAGCATGTCGGGTCCCCCAGCTATTATAGCTGGTTTTCCTAACCTGGAGCTGCTACTTATTGTAGCTACCCAAATTCCTCATGGTGTTGGGATGGTACCGGTCCCATACTTGCCAAAGTTCCATGAGAAAATTTCTTCCCCCATGGAGACTCGAATCAGGTCAAGTCCTGTAGCTCTGCTCCAAGGCCTCTTGCCTTAACCACTCGGCTACAGTGCAGGACAAACCAAACCAACATCTTTCTATTTCTTCAAAATACAGATTAATCTCACGGTGGGTACCTGCTCATAGTGATAAAGTAATTCTTGTAAGTACTCACCAGGTACCTTCCACTTCATGTATTTCACTGCTGATGCCTGTTGAATTGTACCATAGAGGAAGAAAATCTGGAGAAGTCTTCAAACTGCAGCCATGGAGGTTCACAGACACATAGACGTGGAGATGGAAGCAGTATCAAGCCGTCTTCAGTTTATGGTACAATTGAATTATGCCCTACAGTCAATGGTCAGTCCCAGAGCTCCAGGAATGGACATCTGCATTATCATCCAGGTCCCAGCAATTTGTAGCTGTAAAGTCAAATACAAGAACTGTAAATTCACACATGTAGTTCATATCTATAATATTGGGGCACCAATATTTTCTATTTTTTGACCCTATAATTAACATACTGGCACTATAGAAACCCAGGGGATTATGACCATGCAGACAAGCTCTCCATACATCATATATTCCATCCATGGTAATTCTGCCTAAAGACAGGTCCTTCACTGCAATCATAGCATTTCCATGCTATGCTTGCAGCTTTACTAGGAAATTGTAGGTGTGGTATCTTCCCATTGCTTTCCACACCGGTGAAGGATGATGATGGCCAAATGATTTTGGGGACCGTTTGGGCCTTAAAGTTTTCCTGACATTTGTCTTACAGGTGAGGAAAAACCCCGATAAAAACCTCATCCAGAAAAACTGCCCCAACCGGGGATCAAACCAAGGCCTGCTGCATGACAAGGCAGCACACTACCTCGAGACCACAGCGGTGGACCATCCATATATTAAACTAATATAATTTACCTGCCTCAAATCATGGTTAATATTATCCCACCTCGTTCTTGGTCTACGTTCTGGGTGCTTTCATTTGACATTCCACAAGAATTTGTTATGCTCTATCATTCCCCATTCATGGCTCATGTTCTGCCCACAAGAGTATATGAGAAGAAATTTTATCATGGAATTTCAGCTTTCCTCTGATATTCCAACAAGAATTTCCTACGCTCCTCTATCATTCCTCATTCATGCCACATGTCTTGTCCATCACAGTGTACAAGCATGGAATTTCAGCAGATTATGAAACCTCTCCATGCAGAATAAGCAATTTAAGGAGATACAAAATGTAGTCACAGTAAGTCTTGTGACATAGCCAATCAGTTTAAAAGGCATGACACCTCAGTGAAGAGCTACAGGACTTGAGCACTGGTTTTGAGAAAGAAATATTCTTCATGGAATTTCAACCATAATGGGACCAGTGTCCACTCAAAATTGTGGAAATTGGGTAGCTACAAGTGAGTAGAAGCTCCAGGTTAAAAAAAAAACAGGTACAAGAACTGGAGGATTCAACATGCAGGCCATACGTCATCTAATACTGACTGGATTATTGTCCACCTCTGTGATAAATATATGTGGATGTGAGGTCAGCAGCTGGGTGGTAGGCCAAGATGCTGCTGGGCCAGTTGCACTATGAAATTTTTTAGTGCTGACAAACCCATCATTCTGAACCACATGTCATCCCTATAGGCCTACCCTCTACACAATCATCAATCCCTGTGATCCAAGCTAAAGGTCATAACTCTGTACATCATATACTTTTTTTTATTCTACACTCTGCTAAAATATTTTAATTATTTCATGATTGTTTACAGATGTTTTAACATCTAATTTAATTTATTTAACTTTCACAGGGACAAAACACTATGAGGTTTAATTTAAGAATTAAATTAATATTTTTATTACCTCACCTCATATCCTTTATTCTTCTGGACTGCAGACCCTTTAATTTTCAAATTTTGGCACAGATATGTTGACGATATAATAGCTATTGTAAATGGAAGATGCCTTAAAACTCCTGAACATTCAAAGCAAAACTGTAAAATTTACTATGGAAACAAACAGAGACAAATTTCATTTTTGGATCTACATCTAACAAGAAACGAAGAAAACAAGAACATTTTTAAAAAGTTTGACATACGATTGGCTCCAGAATGAATACAGCCTAAATAAGATAATTAAAACCAACAAAAATGAAAAAAAATTGAAGAAAAATCAGGAATATGTCAAAACAAAGGCAAGGATTGTGACAAAATCTAATAGGAAAAACAAAAATAAATTTAAAAACAAGATTGAAAGAACATCTTAGAAATGTCAAAAAGAGTGAAGTGGGCAAGTCAGCTGTAGCAGCCCATGCTTGGTCTAAGAACATTTAATTGATACTAGCCTAATCAAATACACAGATAAACAGAACTCATGGTTTGGGAAAAAATCCACATCCAAAAAAACAAGAAAGAAAAACTCATGAATTTCGAAACTCCCGTAAATTTTTATTTGATCCAGAGGTTCATCGGTCCACCAATTGAAGGAAGACGAAAACCGCCACAAAACGATGGAGATATAGCTCCGAAACTGCAGTCTAGAAGAATAAAGGATATGAGTTGAGGTAATAAAAATATTAATTCTTATCTAATTTAATATTGTGTCTAGAAACTTTGGTTGTTGAATGGGCCAGAAATTTAATCCCAAGAACTCTCCGATACTGTACAGTGTCATTCTAAATCTAAAGTACAACTATTGTTCAGAAAACAGAACAAAAAATATTTATTATGGTAACTAACAATTTTATAGCAATTATAGAAATTTATTTATTAAAAGATATGTCAATGTCACATGAAGTGGAACAAACAGAGGCTCATGGACATAAATTCATATCCTGATCTAAATTAATGTTTTCCAATCATTTCCTGTATAATTCACATCCTGCAAATAATCAGAAGTGTACTCCCACTGTATGCTTTCCCTCTAGTTTTCCTACAAAACATTTCTGTGCCAATATTCCAGAATAACTCTGGAACAACTTGGTACACATAACTAACAATCTGGAAATGATACTGTGGTGGGTTAATGTACTTATCATCCTTAGAAGGGGGTGAGAGGGGATGACATTAAAAATAATCATGAAAGACTAATAATATTGCCAAAACACTGGTTTCACATTGTTAATCCAATTGGTGACAGTTGCAAAGACATTTAAAATCCCATGCTTGTCTCCCAGCTTCCATTAGGAGAGAATGAGAAGGGCTGATATGTAAAATAATTTAAAATGACAGATTAATATGGAATGAATATTGACACTCCTAATGCTTTTTAAATTCAAGAACAGCCTCCCATGGCATAGAGATGAAAACAGGCTATAAAAATACCATTTTTGGCAATTTTTAATCTTAGAAACTTGGTGGGTACCTGCTGAAAGCCCATTATTGTAACAAAATAATAATTCTTCCAAGTACTCACCAGAAGATCTTCCAGTTCCTGCTTTGCTGACACCAGATGAGTTGAACCATAGAGGAAGTGAGATCTGGAGTAGCCATCAAGCTGCAGTCATGGAGGTCCATAGACACATTGTAGTGGGGCCAACAATAGTAATAAGGAGTCTTCGGTTCATGATGCAAGCTGATTACATCCTACCATCAGTTCTAGTGAGACCCAGAACTCCAGGAGTGTACATCTTCATCCAACACCCAGCATTTGCACCTGTAAAGACAAATACAAAAACTGTTAATCCAGAGACACTATTCATTTCATATAATATATAAGTTAATACCTGGCGTGTGTTGCTACGCCTAAATCATTTAAATATTAAAGGTTAATTAAACTGAATGGTATATGTGGAGATGAACCAAACATGGCAGTTGCTAGTCAGTTTTTAATTTTGCATTTTAGGCAAACCTCTATTTATAATTGTCAGATTTTACTCAATTTTAGATATCTATATCAGTTTAATTTAATCAGATATACTGGGTTTTGTTGAAAAACAGAAAAATGTGACAGCTATGGTGATTTTTTAAATTTTCACTTCTGGTGAACTCCTACACCTAATGGTTTTAGAGGATCCAATTGTGAATCTAAGCCATTGAGGGATCCAATCAGACAAACACAAAAAAATTCATCAAAATCGGTTCAGTCATTTAGGCAGTTTTTAATTTCGGATTTCAAGTAAATCTCCACTTCTAATTATCGGATTTCATTCATTTTTGGATAATACCTACCTCGGTTTATTTTAATAAGATACATGGAGTTTCGTTGTGAAACATTGAAGAATGTGACCGCTAGATTTTTAAATCTTCACTTCAGGTGAACTCCTATGCCTAATGGTTTTACAGCGCCCAATTGTGAATCTAAACCATCGACATACACAAAACATTTCACCAAAATTGGTCCAGTTGTTTAGGAGGAGTAGAGTGATAAACGCACGTACAGAAGAATTACATATATAAAGATAATTAACATTCGGACACTTCATAATATAGTACGTTAAGGCAATACAGTTCAAGCCAGAAGATCGCGAGACCCAAAGGGATAGAACTAATAAACTGCCCTAAACTTTCTGATAGTTCCATGACCCCAGGGTTGACACTGCAGAGTATTTACTGGGGATAATTATTATGATCATCATGTTGGGCTGACAACCTGGTTGATATCTCACGCCGATTGTATAGAAGAGTAGAAGCCTTAACCTCCTACTACCCTAAGGGCCTGCAGTGGTTGTATTATTTTATATCATTAACATTAAATACTTCATGTTTTAGGCTTATTGCCTGTTATGTCTCCCATTGGCCACATCATCTCATCTGGGACTGACAAACTCATTTCTCCTTGTGGTCAATACATACTTTATTATCTATCTTATCATTTGTTATCTCTAAATAGAGCATGTAGGGGCACAGGAGCGGATTTTATGGGTCGTTGCACAAACACAAGTTATCAAATATGTCATTCCTTTCTTATTAAAATTTTAAAAATCTTATGTTTTTAAACTAAATGAGCTCTAACGTGTTATCTCCAACATACAGTGAGTCATGAAATCAACTCTTTGCTAATCATAAAGCACAAATTGTTACAAATCCTCTGCAATTGGAACATAACAAATGATCATTTGTTTTCCATGTGTGAACATATCTCCTTCCCTTCGTAAAACCTAGCTGTAGACAACTATTTACGTTGCAGTGTTCCTACAAAGGCAGGATTGTTGAGACATGCGTGGAGTGTATTACTGCTTTCTCTAGGAATTTAAAATAAAGGATACAGTAACGCTCTACAATCTAAGCAGATTTCACTAATATTATTTAAATATTAACTTTTCATTTAATTCCAGGACTCAAAAAGCCTGGGAAGACCATAGCCTACCAGCTAGGCTGCTGGCCTCACATCCATGTGTGTTAATGATAGATGGACTATTATCTAGATATTGTTGGGTTGACCATTTTTGTCAGCATGTGGGTGCCCAGACCGTTATCGCTGGTGTCCTCAACATGGAGCTACCTATTGTGGCTACCCAAATTCCTCACGATGCTGGGTTGGGACCGGTCCCAAACTATTCAAAATGCCTTTAGAACTTTTTTTACTGCCGTGGAGACTCGAACCAGTGCACCAAGGCATCATGATTTGAACCGCCCTTCTTCGGCGTGGGACACACAACATTTTCATTTTTGTAAATATAGCTAGAAAGCATTAGTTGTAATGTTATGTTTTGTTTCTATTATATGATTCCACGAGTCGCCCGCCACTGACAAGATCTTCAAATGACAGAAGAAATCTATCAGAATTGTACATAATGTAGGGTAAAGAAAGCACTGTATTTTTTTAAATATGGCAAACATGTACCTTTTCATCAATTTACCTTATAAATAAGCCAAACCTTTGGACATCAAGACATCAGACAGAAGCGGCTACAAGTTATGACGGACTAGCTATGAAATCAATGTACTATGAGGTTTCGAAGCAACATATATAATGACTAATACATATTTTATATTACAAATATGCTGTTTTTTTTGTTACTTTGAGACTTCATTTTAAGACATTTTTCACATTTTGTTGGAAAAAAAATCAACATATATATTCCTCTCAGGTAATTTTTTACATACTGCAACAATAAAACGTGTTTTCCGTTTTTACACGCTTTATATTAGCTTGACCTGTATCTATGTAACTGAATCTTTTAACGCGATTTTCACCCACTTAAAAACATTAGATCGACTTGAAACTTTGTGTACTTGTAAAGGACCCATGACAATACAATAATCTCATATTTTGTTTCTAGAATCCTGGCCAGAATCATCAGAAAATAAAAAATGAAAACTGGTATAGTAGGTTGCGGTCTTGTCGAATTTTTAGTCAATCGTTGTAACAGCTCAGTTGGTAGAGCGGTACACTCAAGTGGTATATAATTTCTGTAATCCATAGGTCGTTGGATCAAATCCGGCTGGGAGGTTTTTTTTTTAGAAGAGTATTACTTTCAGCTCATACTACAATAGAATCGAATTTAAAGATATTTACATTTTTATCTGATTCTGTAAAATATTAAAACTAAAAAATAAAAAATAAATAATAGTTTTAAAAAACTAAAACCACACGCTTTATTAGAAAACCGAACTAAAAAAAAGAAAAATAATTTTAATTTCCAACATGCTTGGGATAAATAATTTTACCATCAAAAGCATGGGGTGCTTTTTATGATTTTTACATTTTCTTCTTGGAGACTTTACTTTTACCAATATCTGTTTATTATCAAATATATTAATTGATAAAGAGCACCCCACGCTTTTGATGGTAAAATTATTTATCCCAAGCATGTTGGAAATTACAATTATTTTTCATTTTTTTTACTTTGGTTTTCTAATAAAGCGTGTTGTTTTAGTTTTTTTAAACTATTATTTATTTATTTATTTTAATTTATGTAGGTGGCATAGAATCCCACAAGATATTAATCCTCTTTTTTTTAACGAAAATTCGATTAATAATTTTAGCTTGAAACATTGAAAAAAGTACATTGAATTTACGATGTATTTTGGCTATTTTTTTAGTCGCTTAACTAAAACTACTAGTGTTTTGATTCAGAAATAGCAAGCAATGCACACAGGTAGAATAAAAATGTACACATCTGAATGTCCTAAGGATCAAAATAAGCGTTAATATTTACAACTAGCTAATACCCGGCGTGCGCTGCTACGCCTAAATAAATGAAAATTAATGTGCTTTTATGTTTAGTTGAACAAGTAAAAGAAAAAATAATTATAAATGTATATCGTAATTATTTTAAGATTCTCCGTGATTACCCAGTGTTGTCCGGGAATCTACTTCTCTCGATCTTCTTGGCATACATGAGCTTAAATACAAAATTCGTTATTGTGAGTTATCCGTAAAAGAATACCCGCCATGTGCTGCTATGCTCGTACAGGAATCTACGTACTTGTCTCGATCTTCTTGGCATCAATGAAAGACGAAAATGGTTATTGTGAGTTATCCCTAAGAGAGAAACATATGCTATCGCGGACTTTTTTTGTAGAGCTTTTTGATATATTGAATTCTGTGTACATTAATTTTGTGTATTTGTTATGGTTTAGGCAGAGTAAGCCATTTAAGCGTCCAGAGAACTACTTTTTCCACGTTTTCCACTACAAAGGGTAATTTTTAAGGGTGCAGGAGTTTAGTAACACAACTCTCTTATAACCTATATTCATCCCGGGAATCTCCTGAACATTTTGCAAAAAGCCCCATCACAATCGGATCAACGGTATGGCCGCGCATAAAGTACGAATAAATAAACAAACATTCATTCATTTTTATATATTAGATATATAGCTTTTCTTATTATAGAACAATTATTTTATTCTCATGATCATGCCTTAACCATTATTAAAATGAGTAGCGATGCCATTTGAGTACAAGATTAACCCCTCATCTGGATAGAGATGAGAAGAATGGAAAATAAAATGTCCAAATTCACCGAGATTAGTGTCTAAACGAAATTTTTAACAAATCTGACAAGTCAGAGTTTAACCCCAGAGGGTGCTCAATAAAAATTTCTGAAAATAATGAACATTAGTATCATCATCATCCGTCACGAATTAGGCCTTTGTAGAACTGTTTCAGTCCCATTTAGTAGTCTTTTAAGAGGTCTTCCTGGTCGACGATGTACTTTGGGCTTATATAACGTCATCATTTTTGTTTTTTTTAATTATCCATTCTTTTTACATGGTCTAGTCAGTTTAATTTATATCTGTTGTTTTTTCTACTGATTCTACTTCTAATTGTTCTAAAATTTCTTCTTTATTTTTTTCGATCTAAAAGAGTGTATCCTGCTGTCCTGAGAAATTTAATTTACGTTGCTTTGATTCTGCTCCTGTCTCTTTTTCTTAATGTCCAAATCTCACTTCCATTTAAAAGGGAGGGCAATGCTAAATTATTATATATTTTTATTCTTTTGGAATTTTGTACTAATTCAGCTTTTAATGTATTATTTATTATTCCTAAGATTTGTGTAGTTTTGGTGATTTTCTTGTTCACATTGTTTTTCATTTTGATAAGATACTTCACAACCTAAATAGTTGAAATTTTCTACTCGTTCTAGGATATGGTTATTGTGTATTATCTTAATTCTGATTGGATCTTCTCCTAAGAATTCCATTCCTTTTGACTTTTCTAACATTAGTACGAAATCCAAAATTTTCGAGATGGTGTTGAATTCAATACTGAAACTTCTGAATGAAAGTTCAGCCCTAATTGGTATCGGAGTTGATATGGGGTGAAAATAAAATGTTACCGGACCAGAAGATTTAGGAATCACTAAGCTGATTGGTCATTGGTGAGAAGAAAATCGGGATATAAATAGTCGGGCAACTCCGGGTATAAATATGCAAGTTCAAGACCACAACAAACATCGAAGACTAAAAAACAAACACCAAATCCACACCTAAAATGAAAACATCAACAACTCCTGAATCTAAATCCAGAAAACCTTACTCACGAACTCCTAAAATCCTCCTTAATCCAGAACTCCTACAAACTACCGTAAAGATCCTAACTAATATAGTCACTTCAAGTACTTAAAATTAAAAGGCCAACACCTAAATAACATCTTTAAGACCAAGAAGCTTAAGAACAATCTAAGAAGAAGAACATCACATCTTCAAGATTTCCAGAAGATAGCTAAGAGAAGATAATTCCCAACACAACTTGAAGGTAAGCACAAGAAGCACGGGTTATGATCCCTTAAAGGGTCGGTACCAACAATTAAACATCAATGACACGATCGGTTCAACTAGTTTCTTTATTATAACAATATCCTCAACTCGTGTCCAACTAAGGGTATGGTTGAGGGATGAGATGAGATGAAGCCCCTTATATAGAGGGTGCCAGCCGACCATGTCTGATGCACCATAACAGGGGCAGATAAACTAGATGAAACGGAGAAATTAAATTGTAGCAGGGTAAAACAGGAGAAAATCCCGAGAAAAACCTGCCCAAGCTCCGTTTCGTCCACCATGAAACCCAGTTTCTTTATAAATCTTCAAATATTCAATTACCTACTTAGCATTTTCAACAATTTTTAACCTTGAAATCTAGGGGCATCCGTTTACAGTACAATAAATATAAAAATGTAATTTTTCTAATTACTCACCAGAATGTCTTGCAATTTCAGTTTTTCTCCACTGACGCCAGTCGAGTTGAATAATAGAGAATGCCATCAAGCTGCAGTCTTGGAGTCGTGGTGGTGGCCGGCAGTATTCCATGGTCTTCGGTTTATGGTGTGCAACCTCCTGTCTGTCCTTCCTTCGCCTGGTGTACGGTCGTCCCGGAATGAACATCCAAGTGCCAAGCAATTTGTACCTGTAAAGACAAATACGAAAATTACGTAACAGTGAGCTACATGATTTTTATAGAAAACCAGATATAATAAGAACAGTTAGACTGCGATGGGCAGGATATGTGGCACAATGGTGGAACGGAAGAGAGACATGGAAGCTTCATGTAGGAAAACCAGAAGGAAAATGCGCAGTTGGTAGACCAAGAATGAGATGGGAAAATATCATTAACCATGATTTGATGGAAATAGATTATACAGGGGATAATATTGGAAAACATGTCCACCGCTGTGGTCTCGGGGAAGCGTACTGCCTTGTCACGTAGCGGGCCCGGGTTCGATCCCCGGTCGGGACAGTTTTTCTGGGGGAGGTTTTTATCGGGGTTTTCCCTCACTTGTAAGACAAATGTCACGAAAACTTTAAGGCCCAAACGGTCCCCGAAATCATATGGCCATCGCAATCATCATCATTCATATTCATCTTAGGTTAAGTTTAGGATTAGGGACTCTCCTGGCGCATCATCATCATCACCCATCATAATATCGGGGCAACGTAACCCCGCCTTCCAGGCGCCCCAACCTCAGAAGTGGGTTACAAGTACGCCATGCCAGGAGAGAAACCAGGAATGTCGAAAGACAAACCTGGGGCATTTGAAAAAAATATATATATTGGAAAACATTAGCTCAGGATAGAGATGTGTGGAGAGCTGAGTGCCAGAGAATTGATGGGTGTAGTTAATTTCATGCGTATATTGCCTATTTAACATTACCACGTTTTAGACATATTAGCCTGTTACAATGGCGTACGGTGGTCATAGCAGTTACCACTGATGTACGACGAAAATGCGCCTTTTACTTTATAATAACCCGTGTTACAAAATGCTACGCTATTGTTTTACTTACCCCTTAAATTCGTAATGTATCTGTTTTGATACATCAGTTAGTTTAATTAATTTAATATTTTAAATAAATCAGAAGGAAACGAACAAAAAGAAACCACTTAAATGCGTATCTAATATTATACAATATACCTAATAACAGTTACATAAGATTCCGTTTTCACTGCGGTCCGCCACATTCATGTAACTGACAAGAAATGTGTTTTGCCAAATTAAGGAACAACTTTTGTAAGATTCATGATGTGTTCCATTGAGGTATTATTCAAAATTAAAATATAAAATTATGGAATATTCACCTAAAGGGTCCGTCTCCTCAACTTAATTATTTAACTGTAGCGCTTTCGGGACTTGTCCCATCATCGGCATGATCCAAAACTGGTGTTTCACTGAAGATCTGGTAGAGAGGGTTACATATATTGGGTTCGAACCCAGTTTTTAATCATGCCGATGATGGGACAAGTCCCGAAAGAGCTACAGTTAAATAATTAAGTTGAGGAGACGGACCTTTCAGGTGAATATTCAATAATTTTATATTTTAATTTTCAATTTAAGGATAAAAGACAGCTAGTGTCATTATACTCATTAACAGCGCAATGCAAATATGGGCGTGAAAGGGTCAACAAATTTTCCCCAAATGCTCCTCTTTTTCAGGCTTGAGGTTCTTGTCTAAATCTACAATGGCGTAACAGCCCAATGCTGGGTCTCAGCTTCTCCTTTGTTAGGAGTTACTAGGCCATGTTAATTTAGCTACGCCTCTTTTCCTAGAGATGTCATGAATGGAATAAGTCAACATACCGACTTAATGAGACATCTAATAGGCAACTAAAATATTACTAGGATAAAGAAGATTGGTACATTTTGCAGAGGCCTTTTTATTCAGGATTACGGTTCTTTTACGAGCCTGAAAATATTCAGACTCGGGATCCACAATGTAAAGTCCTTCCCAAAAGACTTCAACTTTGAATTTTTCCATCCTAAAAAAAACTCATAAACCCCGGAAAGGTTTGAACCCGCGATCCTCGGGACCAGTGGCAGGAACGTAACCACTAGTCCACCGCGGGCGAATGAGGTTATATTACTTCACGTAAATATACGATATAGGACTCAAGCTTAATTTCCTTTCTAAAGGAACCCATACTCAGTATTTTTATTCCCTGAAAAATCCATCGACCTCGGTCGGGTTTGAATGCGACGCATCTTGGAACCAGAAGCATTTAACACTGAGCAACAAAAAAGAAACTTTTTTTTTGTCTCAGAAAGAAAAATGTGATTCTGATAGTAATTTTTCTCCTGAATTAAAATATGATACCGGTTTTTCTCCATCACGCAAGGTTTCCGAGAGACAGATTTTTTATCATTTTAAACACTTTAATATTTTCTACATTCGTAACTACACAATATTCGGACTCACCTAAAAAAATAAGGTATGACGATTTTCTGATATATTTCGCCTGTGGAGCATCCCTCTTGATGGTCCAACAATAATCGGCCAGCATATTACGATTCCATTTGCCTTGATATCTCTTTTCCATAGCTGAAATCTCCTGAGTTAGCTCATTTGGTTTTATTTTACAATGGACAAATGGACGAAAAGACGTTTATTTAAAAAAACAATTATTTAAATCCATTAATTGAAATTGAAATAAAAAAACTGTGGGTGATGGAGAAATTCCGAATACATATTTGAAAACACGACAAAAAACTATATTAAGTACAACTATTGGTACTCATGAAACAAAAATCATGTTGACCAGTGTAATCACTAGTCCACCAGGACCGACCTATCACAGAATGTTCAGCTTTAAATAGTCTTTCTCTTCTTCTTCCTTCCAAGTATTAGGCCAAGGCCTGTTACGATCGTATAGAAAATATTTACCTCCAGCGTTTCATAGGACGGCCAAGAGATCTTTGTCCTCTTGGTATATAGTTATAAACAGCTTTGGGGATCCGATTTGAACTCATTCTTTCAAGATGGTGTTTCCAATTTAGTTGGTACTGTTTAATATATTCCAAAATTGGCGTAGTCTTCAATTCTTTTAAGATATCGGTGTTCCTTTTCCGATCCCATCTGGTGTAACCCGCTGTTCTGCGCATGAATCTCATTTCACAAGCCGTTATTCTGCTTTTATGTTGTCTTTTCAGTGTCCATGCTTCACTACCATAGGTCAACATTGGTCTAGCCAAAGTGTTATATAAAGGTAATCTGGCGTTTTTTTGTACAAGGGATGGTTTCATAACTTGATTAATAATTCCCAAACTTTTATTATAATTAGTAATTTTTTCAGGGATATCCTTTTCATCCCAGATAGAGAGATAATATCCAAGATATTTAAATTGATTAGATCTCTCTAAAAATTTATTGTGGAGACAGATTTTACTTTATATGGGATCCTTCCCATGAAATGCCATAATTTTAGTTTTGTTAATCGATATTTCCATATTAAATTTGGCAGCTGTTTTTTTTTTGTAAATTATAAATTGATCGTTGCAAATAATTTTCGGAAAGTGCCAGAAGCGCTAAATCGTCTGCAAAAAGAATAGCATCGAGTTTGAGGTTCCTATTGATGGGTATACATCCCCGTTGTTTTCCTCCATTCGTTTATTATTCTATTCATATATGTAATAATGAAAAGCACCGGTGAAAGTCCTGTCTTACTCCAGTGTTGATCTTTTTCCAAGAAGATAGTTTGCCATCTTGTTTAACAGAGATTTCATTATCTTTATAGATGTTGAAGATATTAATAATATATTGTTGTGGAACGTTATCATCAGCTAAAATTTGTAATAATATATATTCTGTCTACTTTGTCAAAATATTTAAATAGTAATTACATTTATTATTGTAAATATGTTTCTAGAAACCTACTATAAAACAAGTAGTATGGCATATAAAAACGTCCGTCATGTAGAACTGCGTAAACTAAGCTAATTCGACAAAAGGTCGTAGTTATGGTCCGATTTAGCTGGCTTACGGAATATTTTCACTTTAAGGTTTAGGCGATTAGCCTGTTCCGAATTCACAATTATTCCTTCCATCTCTTCCTACATCACTTAATCCTTTTGGTTTATAATATGCTATCTTATTTCTTCCATTCTTCGAACATGCTGTTCCCAGCCGACGCGGTGTTGTTGAATTCTATAATTTATTGAATATATTTGTAACCTCTTCTCATTTCTTATGTGGTCCAATTTCGTGCATCCTTTGGTCCTTCTTAGAAAAGTCATTTCTGCACTTTGTATTCTACTCGAACTCATCTTATTTGTCACCCAGGACTTCCTCACTACCGGTACCGCCATTGTTTTGTAGAACTTCAAGCTTGTATCATTCCTAGTTTTATATAGGCCTATGTGTGTATGTATGTATGTGTATGTATGTATGTGTGTATGTATATATACATATATATATATATATATCTTTGTTAAATTGTATATACTCATTTTCTTATGCTAACGTGTTGCACAGAAAACAAATATTTCAAACTAAGTAAATATCTTAATATATAAAAATTTCGTATCACGTTGTTTGTCCGCGATGGAATCCTAAACTACTGAACCGATTTTAATAAAATTTTGCACACTGTGTGCAGTTTGATCCAACTTGAGACTTAGGATAGTTTATAACTAAATTTATAGTCGCATTATTTTTTTATTGCAAATTATTTGTTTATTATTTAACAAAGAGTTATAATTATCTGTGAGTTCCATACGATTCTAACAGATGGCGGTGTAATTATCTGTGAGTTCCATACGATTCTAACAGGATGGCGGTGTAAGGTAATTTGGTATGGTAATTGGTTTATTATTTAACAAAGAGAGATACAGATGGCTGTGCTTTTTGTTGCAACCGCGAATTTCAATTGAATTACAAATATTGATTTCATAATTTAAGTGTGTTCAGTGTATTTTTTCAATATTATTAATTTCGTGTGTAAGTATTAGTTTTAAGTAATCTGGCTGAAAGACAGCAACTTAATTTAAATTTTTAACGTATGCCTTAGCCACAGCAACGCGTGGCCGGGACTTCTAGCTGTTGTATAATTTTAAACAAATTTAAATAATTTGAACCGATTTATTTTTCTCTTACACTATTATTTTTCATTCCATTGCATTAACTTAGTTTAACCTCTCACTTTTTTCATGCCTATTCGCCACCCGGGCACGACATGTCGGGAGAGGGATTTAAAACTCAGGATCACAGATATACTTTTTGACCACACATAATATTGTGGGCCTCTCCGAACGAGTGACTAGTTCAATGTCAGGACCTCCTCCGAGACAACAGAACATGAAAACGAAACACCATTCACACACGCATTCATACTAAACATGGCGAATACGGTAATGATTGCATCAAGGCCAGATGATGTTCGGAGACCGTTTGAACCTTATAGTTTCCCGACATTTGTCTTACAGGTGACGAAAAACACCAAAAAAAAGTATCACTCTGGAAAAAATGTCCGGATCGGGGATGGAACCCGGGTCCGCTACATACGCTAACCCCAGGACCACATCGTTGGACGTATTACTTTATTTAAAATATCAAATTGAACTAAGCATCTTACAGGATTAATTACATATCACACCGATACAATGCGACGAAGCAATCATGGCGCCTTCTAGAGCGATTTTTCAATTTCGAGTTTTAGTTAAACCCCCAATTTCAATGGTGGATTTTGTTGATTTTCTTCCTCGTTTGATTCCAATATAATATACGAGTTTCGTTGCAAAACATAGAACATTGCGGCCGCTAGGGCGATTTTTAAATTTTCGTTTCAGGTGAACTCCTACACTTAATGGTCCGATTTTGCTGGTTAACGAACTCTACTTTTTATTTGATTGCTGTATGCCAAGTTTGGTTATTATAAAAAAACTTTGGCCGTTAGAGCGTTAACGGATACACAAATTCTGGTTATGGTCATTTTCGATATCTACAAGATAGTGTCGGTGAAGATCTAAATTTTTTCAAAAATATTTTCATGAGAACAACCTCAATAGCGTCATTCCTCTGGAATTCGTTAAAATGAGCATTTTAAGAAATCTCATACATATGCAGACACGTAAAACTTTATAACTCTGCCAAAGGTAGCCAATATTTAATTTCTCTAATGTGCCCGAATTGTCTCAGTGGGAAACTGCTGATTTCCATATTCACATACTCAGTGTTCGTCCAACTAAACGTTCTGTCTTGGCAAAATAATGTTTCAACAAAATTATGCATGAATATTCCTCTCAAGCTGAACAAATAAAATACGTGTCCACAAATATAGTGTCATACTTTAAACTACTGCTACGTCGCTTTGGATAATCGTATCTAAAAGAAATTGGTGACAATTTAAAGAGAAACTCAAAAAGTTTTGTGCATATTAACGATGTCAACAATAATGGACAACAATACAGAAACTAAACTAAATTTAATCACTTTTTTGTGATCGATATGGGTTTATTATTGAATATTTAGCAGACAGCGATGTCTGCAGCTTCACTCGTGGGGGCCACATTCAATATCTATGAGGTATAGCAAAAACTTTGAGTTTCTCTTTTGATTGTCACCAATTTCATTTAGATACAATTATCCAAAGCGACGTAGTAAGTTTAAAGTATGATACTATACTTGTGGACACGGTGTACTTGTAAATTTTGCTCCCCCCCCTTTCCATTATATTCCGATAAATCTGGTGTTGGCCTACCTTGTTGTATTAAGTCTTTTTTTTCGTGAAAATGTCTGCAATGGTTTCTTGTGTATATTATCAATTACTCAGTGACATTAATTTACAATACCTTGGCAAATCACATTTATCAACAACGCTAACTAAATCGCACGAAGACTAATTAATAGCGCATTTGTTTCTACCTTGGTACCGGTTTCATAATATAGCTTCTATAGATACGTATGTGCATGTTCCTAATTGTCAAATTGTTCAGTTAATATCTACATATAAATAGGTAAAGATAAAGCAGTTAAATACCTTTTTTATCCTTTGTCAACCGATTTTTAGTAGCTATTGACGAGTTTTAGAATTGTCAATAAAAACAAATTTGAAAGTTTTTTTCTCCCTAGCTTCGTTGTAGAGTCGAATTCTTTATTTAGTAATCTCTACTTGTTTACTTGTTATACTTCGTGCTCCTTACGTCTACGATCTACGTATTTGTACAATACTCAATACAGTTTTTACCATTTAGAATTCATTACATCTGTTACATATATTTCTTATATTATTATAATGTGATATTTTACCTGCTCCATGATTTAATTAAATCGCCGCGGTATATTGACCGTGCAAAATAAAATAAACTTAAAGCAGAAATGTCAAATTAAAAAAGAAAAGAAAATGAAATCCATAAAATGAATTCCAAAACAAAATTCTAATCTTAAGGTGTCAGTTAATCCATTTCCAAATGGAAATAAATAAATAAATATATTATAATAAAACATCCAGTGTGATGTCAAAAATAAAGTACAATTTAAAATTAACAATGTCTAATATAATATAGAGTGAGACTAAGAACGGTGACGTGTTATTTATAACAAACACATTTTAGAATTACAACATATAAAAAAGTAAATATTATAAAATTGTTTTTGAATTTAATGCGTGTATTTTACTCGAAATTTGAAAATCAATTAATAAAAGAAAACGTTTTCCTTCCGTCATTTCATTAAATATATTACTTTTTTTTTTTTCGATTTTCGTAATTCAAAATTTATTTTTCAAAGGCTACTAGAAATGCAAAGGGGCACGCCGTAGCGTAGTGGTTAAGGCACTGAGCTACAAGCCGGAGGGTCGAGGGTTCAAGTCCCGTTGGGGTCAGGATTTTTAAACTGACCCAAACCCTCTGGCGGCACTATGGCCCTGGGGTCGACTCAGCCTCTAACTGAAATGAGTACCAGACGCTTGTTCTGGGATAAAGGCGGCCGTCACGCAGGGCTGACATAAAAGTGCCGATTGTCTAGAAAAAGTGGGAGCCTTAACCTCCTACTACCCCAAGGGCCTCCTGAGGCCTGTTGTGGGATCACTTTAACTAGAAATGCAAAGATGGAGTTCAAAACCAAGATGGAAGTAAAACATAAATCGACCTTCAAAGAGATCAATTACTTATTCTTAACCAATAAGTCGCGTAGATTTATTAAGAAATTTCAAAACATATTTTTCTAAAAACTGTAGGCATGCACTTCGAACTAACAATGTATCCTTCAAGATACGTCAATTTCACTTATTGTAATTTTTCTGATAAATTAATAGAAAGTCGATTTTTCTTCAAATTTCAATGATTAAACTTTTTAGAAAGTTTTATTTTCAGAATTACTGTAATAATAATAATTAGGATATTCTTTTTTAAAGGTTCTGAAATTATAAAAACGAAGCCATGCATTTCTGAAATTCTAATGATTTTGTATTATTTCAGTGCCATTAATCGTTATTAGTTTTTTTTCAGAAAAAATAGTCCTACTACATATTTTCAAAAATTGTTTTTCGAAGTATTACTTCTTACATCCATCAGCAAGACTACCTGAGGTAAAGACGGAGTACAAAACAAAATGGAAGCAAAAAATACAGGTCGATATTGAAAGAGATGGAGCAATAAATTTCATGACGAAACAATCAATAGGCCTAGTCCTTGAAACAATTTTTTTTTCGAAATTATAAAATCTAAAAACTGTACCCTTCGGTCAAGTATCAAGATTTATGAGAATAAGATAGGAGATATAGTTTCAAATTTAGAATTATGAAATACAAGTAAAAAATAAATTAAAATCTAAATAAAAATGAAATGGATTTTGATAGGTCACACATTAAT
Organism: Diploptera punctata; assembly: GCA_030220185.1. Taxonomy (NCBI): domain Eukaryota; kingdom Metazoa; phylum Arthropoda; class Insecta; order Blattodea; family Blaberidae; genus Diploptera; species Diploptera punctata. The sequence continues at coordinate 1,373,875 of JASPKZ010002697.1, read as the reverse complement.
ACAAGAAAAAGACGTGAAAGAATGACTTTTGATTGGAATCTCCAGGGTAATAGAGGAATAGGATGACCAAGAAACACATGGGGAACAGTTAATAAAATTGCTAAGGAGGGGGAAAAAACATGAAATGAAGTACGTAGAAAGTTGGCGAAAAACATCGTCCGAATGTACTTTGTGAATGCTCTATGCTCCTAATAAGGAGATAGATTGTACCTTAAACTATGTATCCTGAAAGATGTGTCTATTTCATTAGTTTTGATATTTAAAAATATAACGATTTTTTTTATTTCAACACTTTAATGTTTTTTTTTTCAAAATTGCCATAATTACGTTTTTAAAGTTTCTCTTATGAATTAAAATATATTTTATTCCAAATTCTACAAATTACTTTTAAAAGAACATTTAGCCTTCGAAAATCCTGAAATTATTTTGTCTAACTTTATTCGATTTTTAAAGATAGATTTATTTTGATTTTAAAAAATCGAAGATTTTTTTCTTCATACGCCAGATAGGCTACTAGAACGGCGAAGACGGAGTACAAATCAAAATGCAAGCAAAAAAATAAACATGGACCTTCAATTTCATAACCCAACAGACCCTTAATGTCGAATTTGCAATTCAATTTTTTTTTCTTTATGAATTCCGTAAACCTACTCTTCAAATGATAACGTATCCTAAAAAAATGTTTAATGTTTGTATTAAAAATAAGAAAAACGAATCGATAAACATATTTAATCCTTACATACTAACACCCAATAATCCTTACATACTAACACCCAATATTAACAGTATGGCTGTTTTTCCCACGGTCATTTTTAAATAGAGTGCTAAGTGGAATTTCAAATAAATATTCTCGTCACTGCACTGCGAATTGCTATTTGAACAGGATGTTATGCATTATGTCTTTATTTCTTCCGTTTAAATAATAGCGCAAATAAAATAAACCACAAAAAATTTTAATTCAGAATTTAAAAAATCGTTAAAAATGAATTTATATAGCTACATACCAGCATTTTCTGAAGCCGACGTTATGAATCCGATGTAAACTAAACAAATAGGATGCACGTACAATTTGTAAGTGCGCAGTGGACTTCCATGTTACCAACTTCTAACTGAAGTTAAAACGCTAACAACTTATGAAATTTGAAAGTGGTCCTACAATACCAATTTTTTGCCATGTTAAATAGCATCACATTATAATATGCACTCTGATATTAATATGTTAACAACAATTGGTATTTTACTTAAATTCTAAGACGATTGTACAATCAAATAACTCATTTAAGATTTTTTAGTTACAACATTGTAAACGGAATTCGTACGATTTTCAGAACGCACCCTGCAAAGAAAATGTTATTGTCTTTGAGCATTAAAAGTACAGGGCAAGTCAAAATGTTGTGCAGGTTTTCAGAAATTTATTATGTGAAATGTAATGAACATATAATATTGTGAGACATATTGTATGAAAGGTAAACTCTCAAAGTTTTTTTTTTAAATATTCACAGATGTTCTATGTGAGCGCCTTTTGTTACACGACAGATGTCAAGCCGATATTCAATCTCCTGCCAAACTTTCTGTAGCAGTCCGCGGTCGATATCAGCAATGGCTGCTGTGATGCGGGCACGCAGTTCATGCAGTGTTGTTGGAAGTGGTGGTACGTAAACATGATCCTTTACAAGACCCCACATGAAGAAATCACACGGGGTTAGATCTGGTGAACGAGGTGGCCAATGAATGAGTTGTTGATCACCCTGAGATGCACGGCCTATCCAGCGTTGTGGTAAAGCCGTATTCAAATGGTCTCGAACACTGCCATGGTAATGTGGAGGGGCACCATCCAACTGCAGAATGAAATCTGGACTATCCGCTTCAAGCTGCGGAAGGAGCCATTGTTGTAGCATATCAAGGAAACATGTCCGTTCACAGTACGTTCATGAAAGAAAAAGGGCCCATAAACCTTTGCATGGGAAATGGCACAAAAGACATTCACTTTCGGAGAATCGCGTTGATGTTCCAGAGTTGCATGGGGGTTACCAGTTCCCCAAATCCTTACATTGTGTCTATTCACTTTTCCTGAAAGGTGGAAAGTCGCTTCATCACTGTAAACTACCCTCTCATGGAACTCATTCTCTTCCATTAATGCGAGAAAATCAACACAGAAGGACGCTCGCAAAGCATAATCGGCGGGTTTTAAGGCTTGAACCAGTTGCAAGTGGTAGGGTTTCATCTGTAAACGTTTCCGGAGAATCCGCCATACAGTTTTTTGTGGTAGTTTAAGTTCTGTCGCTCCCCGGTAGGTGGATTTCTGTGGACTCCGACGAAGCATGTGCGAACGCGTTCGACTGTCTCTTCACTCGTCGACGGACGGCCAGTCGATTTTCGTTTACAGATACAGCCTGAATCCCTAAATTGTGTGTACCACTTACGAATGGATCTCCCATCCGGCGGGTCTTTATCGTATCTGGTACGGAAATGTCGTTGAACACTAGTCACAGAGTTGTTTACATGGTAATCAAGCACACAGAAAGACTTCTGATCCCCAGTCAACGCCATTTTCCTTTACTGCTCTGCTGTTGACATCTTGCGGGTGAACGCGGAACTTTAGAAGTGGACAACTAAACTTTGAGAGTTTACCTTTCATACAATATGTCTCACGATATTATATGTTCATTACATTTCACATAATAAATTTCTGAAAACCTGCACAACATTTTGACTTGCCCTGTATAGACAGTTGACAAATTTAAATTATGTTACGTGTTTGCATGAAATACATCGATTTTTAAAATATTCTTCAGTTGAATAAGATGGATGTTTCAATAATGATTCTATAACTTAGGTATATTTTAAAATAAAATCCGTGACGCAGGAGTTGCCTAAACTAAGCGAATTCCCCAGTGAATCGAATTTAAGTTTCGAGTTTGCTAGTTTACGAAATATGTATTTCTTTTCATATATATACATATATATATTATTATATATATATATTGCGGTTTAATTTTATTTTGCATTTTTACTAGTTTACGGAGTAAATATTTCATTTTATAATGTTTGTTAGTTTACGGAATAAATATTTATTTAGATAATTTTTGGTACTTTATGAAATATATTTTTATTGTGATAATTTTGCTAGTGTACATAATTATATATTTCTTTTGACAATTTTTTCTAATTCAATATATACTGTTTTGGTATTTTTGTTAGTTTATGGAATATATATTTCTTTTGATACTTTTTACTAGTTTACTAAATATATAACTAACTCACTGGTACTATCGAACCCGTAGGTTCATGGCCGCGCGGACATAAGCTCTCCACACATCCTTATCCTGAGCCAATTTTTTCCAATCATCCTCTTATAATCTACTTCCCTCAAATCTTACTAAATATATATTTTCGTAATTATATTATATATACAAACTCTACCAAGTTGTATTGCTAGAAAACAAAAATTGCACCCATTAGAACGTTGAAAATGTTCCCGCTAATATTTTGACTTTCAGATTAAACCCCACCGTTTATGGTCAGATTTTTTTTTCTGATAATGAATTTGATATTACTTTTTATTCAAATGTTACATGTGAGTTTTTATACTAAAATTATTTGGATAATTTACTTATTTATTCAACGTCCCATGTATAATTTTCAGTGCATTCTGAAAAATGAAGAGATAACCATTTGGTCTATTCATGATTGTAGTAGGTCCAAAGAACTGATGATCACTTATCTTCTTCCATTTTTCTACCAATGCCACCAGGTTGTCTTTGTGACATTTCTGTATTCTCTTCTGGCATGGCGGAATTGTAACCCACTCCTTAAGTTGAGGCACCTGGAAGGCGGAGTTACGTTATCCGGATGATATGATAGATGATAAGTGGTAATGAAGCTCCTGGAGAATCTTTAAATCTAAAATTAACCTAAATCCAGACCATAGGAATATTTGTAATCTTCTCCATTCACCTGCCTATTCATCTCTCTTTGGACTAATAATTAATTTTCCTAAGAACTTTATTCTCAAATACTTGTAATCTCCTTTCCTCCCTTAAAATAAGAATCCATGTTTCGCATCCATATAATATAACTAGAAGAATAACGGAGTTACAAATCTTCAGTTTAATTTTTTGAAAGGAGTTGGGACGTCCGTGTAATTCATAATAACACTCATTCCCAGAATTGAGCCTATGTTTAATTTTTTTGTGCATCTCATTCCTATTTGTAATTATTGTTTCTAAGTATTTGGAATCAGGCACTCTTTCAAAATTTCCCTCATTTGTCATTAGTTGTCAATTTTCATTATTTATTGACTTTCTATGTGTGAACATATATTTAGTTTTATTGGTGTTTATTTCCAGTCCCAATTTCTTAGGGTTACTCAACAGTGTGTGCGTATTGGTCCCTAGAATCTCCTCTCCATCGTCCAGTAATACTATATCATCAGCATAAACTAACAGCTTATTAATGCCATTGAGTTGTAGGCCTTCTTCATCCTCTAAAGATTTGATAGCATGCTATAGCACAAAATTAAATAGTAGAGGAGATGGTGCATCTCCTTTCTTTAACCCATAGTGAATTTCAAAAGTATCCGAAAGCTGTTTCCCTGCACGAACCCTTCGCTTTGTGCCATTTACACACATTCTTATAAGTGCAAAATTTCAACATTGACTTAAAATATGTTACCAGTTATTCTGCTGACAACAGTCTGTTTTTAAACTGTTGCAAAACAATAGTAACAACAATATTATCACTGTACGATGCCCAGCTCACATACACAACAGGGTGTCGCACGCTACAAGCAAATGCATGTTTGATGTGAAAACGAGGTTATTAAAGTATATAATTACTTGTACACACAAAGAGAGTACAGGCCTACATTTTTTTATTCTGATTTTACGATACCGAGTTTGAACCAGTTTTACGACATTTCACACACACTAGCTATCTCTTTTTCCGTCCATAGAACGAAGTGAAATCCTACGAGATATAAAAAAAATATTTCATAACATTGGGAGAATAAAAAAATGCATCACTTTAGGAGAAGAGATCAGCCGCATGGACTAGTGGTCATAGCTTCTGAGTACATTCGTAGGGACCGGGTTTCGATTTCCCGTCAGATTACAGAATTTTTTTTCTTGAAGGAAGAATTCGATAAACATCGAGATGAAACACGACTGTCATTGGTTTGTAAAACAAAATTCATTGAAACGTGATTGGTCATTGATTACCATTTGGGGCATGAGTTAAATAGTCACATATATTAACTAAATTAGTGTCGCCTAGGTGGCACATAAACTAAATTTTTAAGGGGTTAATGGGCTCGGGCTTTGTCCCCATGTTAGCCACTGTTTTCAGCTGGTTGACTTCACAGAAACACCTTCATGCTGCATTCTGTTTTGTTCTTTGATTTTTGGATTTGAATTTGCGAGTTATAGTTGTGTCAGAATAGTGTAAGGCCTAAATGCAAAAAAAAAATACAGGCTGAATGGCAAGCCTGTGAGATCCATCATAAATGCGATAAGATGAAAATAGTTAAAAAAAACAATAAAATTGTGGCAGCAGACAACTGTGATTGTTTGGATTGGTTTCTGATTCTTGATCAATACTAATAAAATGCATTGTAAAATTCCATTGAGGCGTTTGTCAGATAATATAAAATTACATCTTAGAGTAGCTTGACGATAATCAACTACCTTCTGCAGAGTATCTCAATGAAACCATCTCTAAAATTAGATTCTTAGAATAAAACCACGCAAAAAAAGGGATTTCCACATAATGCAAAGTTCCGAAAGGCCTCATTATCGTCCTCTTATCGTGTCCTCTTTTCGGAAAGTCGATTCCAAATATGCCTCCTATCATCTCTATCTTCCCATGCTTTGCTTCTTTTTACTTCTTCCCAGTCGTATCCTCTCTGTTGTAGACTTCTCTTCACTTGGTTAATCCATCTTTCTCGTGGCCTACCTCGTGGTTGTTTTCCTTGTATCTTGAGATTTAACAGTCTTTGTGGTAGTATTTCCTCTTCCATTCTTTTTAATTGTCCAAAACATTTTAGTTTATTTTTTCTATCAACTTTTATAAGATTCATGATGTGTTCCGTTGAGGTATTATTCAAAATTAAAATATAAAACTATGGAATATTCACCTGAAAGGTCCGTCTCCTCAACTTTAATTATTTAACTGTAGCGCTTTCGGGACTTCAGTGAAACGCCAGTTTTGAATCCTGCCGATGATGGGACAAGTCCCAAAAGCGCTACAGTTAAATAATTAATTAAGTTGAGGAGACGGACCTTTCAGGTAAATATTCCATAATTTTTTATAATTTAATTTTTTTCTATGTTTGTTAATTTTTCTACATTTAATGTCTCCCTGACTTTGTCAGTCCTTATTCTATCTCTCCTTGTTTTATGTACCATTCCACGTAAGAATTTCATTTCTGTAGCTTGGATTCTGCTCAAGTCCTTCTTTGTAAGATGTCCAAGTCTCAGAAGCAATGTTAGAACTGCTTTGAAATAAGTTTTATACATTATCATTTTACTCTTGGTGGGTATATCTTCATTCCAGATTAATTGTTTAGTTAAATTATAGACCTATACTGTTTTATTCGTTTTAACAGTTGAGTAGACTGAAATAAGGTAACATTTTTAAATTTTATATTATAATTTTAATTATAATTTTATATTACTGATTATTGAGTATAAAACAGTAATTTGTATGTCGATCAAGGTAACGGAAAATGAAATAATGTATATATATATATATATATATATATATATCATCAGCAGCATCAAGGATTAGACCTGCTGGTCCTTTCCGATCTCATGTTAGAATTGGTCTAACCATCTTTTACTGGGTCTTCCAAAATTTCTTCGTCCTAGTGGTTTGTAATGAATATATATATATATATATATATAATATTGAAGTAGCCTTTGGCCGTTTCTGGAATTCCCTCCATCAAGATATCAGGAGTTGCTGCACATTTGACACTTTTAAGTCACGCTTATACAATTATTTGTTGTTAAATAATTCATTTCTCTCGAGAACTAAATGTATTCTATGTCATTAATTTTCTTCTCATTTTCTATCTTGTACATTTTATAGGCCATATTTAATTCGTTAAATCTAGATTAAATCAAAATACATTGCAAATAACAATTCCATTGTAGATTTTCTTTTCTATCCTGGTTGAATACTAGACAAGGCCAGGTAAAATAAAGCAATTGTATATTACACTGGTCAACATGATTTTTGTTTCATGAGTACCAATAGTTGTACTTAATGCAATTTTTATCGTGTTTTCAAATATGTATTCGGAATTTCTCCATCACACACAGTTTTTTTATTTCAATTTCAATTAATGGATTTAAATAATTATTTTTAATGAACTTTTTTTCGTCTATTTGTCCATTGTAAAATAAAACCAAATGAGCTAACTCAGGAGACTTCAGCTATGGAAAAGAGATATCAAGGCAAATGGAATCCTAATATGTTGGCCGATTATTGTTGGACCATCAAGAGGGATGCTCCACAGGCGAAATATAGCAGAAAATCGTCATTTCTTACTTTCTAGGTGAGTCCGAATGTTCGAATATTGTATAGTTACGAATGTAGAACATATTAAAGTGTTTGAAATTATAAATTCCTGTCTCTCGGAAACCTTGCGTGATGGAGAAAAACCGATATCATATTTGAATTCAGGAGACAAAATACTATCAGAATCACACATTTTTCTTTCTGAGACAAAAAAAAAAGTTTCTTTTTTGTTCCTCAGTGTTATTTATTTAAACAGTAATTTTGTGGGTGCATGCAAGAACCTGATATGTTACATATAAGCAATATTGATATAAAAATAATTTTTGCATACTCAGATGGTAAAATTCATATCCAAATGTATAAAAGTCCATCTGTTAATGGATTGGGAATCATCTAGACTTCCAAATTTGTTGTGAGTTAATAGAGAACCACGTGTCAAGCTCTTTGATGATAAAAATGTATTTTTTAAGTCACTTATCAGGTTCGTGCATGCATCCACAGACTTGTACAATGCCTTACTATGTTTGTCAGTAATTGAGTTAAAATAACGGTTCATGCTTAGATAATTAGAAACTGATAGCAAGTATATTAAACCGACACGTCGACTTTTAAACTTGATAATAGCTCAGTGTGCCTTTTATTTCTGCAAACACTTGTTCTAGTAACCATGAAACGTTACTGCTGTTTGTTCTTTTTCATAGTGATTGTAGCGCATTTTATATTTATTGAAAATTTAGTATTATTAATCTATAAACCAATTAACAAAATGAATGTATCTGAAGAGAACATGACTCTTAAATCAAGTAACATCGATAATTTACATACAAAATACATATCATCAGTAAGTACTGAAGCCGTCTCTGCGAGAGCGTCACAAGTTCACAAATTGCTGTACAAAAATATAGCACACAAAAGATTATATAGCAAAGTTTTAAAAAATCGTGATGAACAATTTTGTTCTGAGAAACCAAAACCAATTGAAATTCCATCAGAGTGGAAGAATCGGTGTCCAGAAAAATCAGTAGTAACTGTAATGCAAATTGGACGTTTGGGAAATCAGATATGGGAATATGTATCTCTGTTGGTTTTAGCAAACATTACTGGCCGTGAACCATTTGTGCCTAGTTGTATATTGCAGACATTGAGTGCGGTTTTTAAAAATATAACAACATTACCTCTTAAATACATTGAACATTGTCCATTCCACTATCACTATTTGATAGATTATCAAGAAATAGAAAAAATCGACGGCGATATTGTACTTCCGTTTTATGTACAATTACCTCAATTTGTTATTCCACATCTAGAAGAAGTTCGAAATGTGCTGCAGTTCCACGACCATTTGACAAAGAAGAGCCAGGAGATATTGGTAAGAATATCTAAAGGACTGAGAGATGTTGTGTTTGTAGGCGTGCATGTACGGAGAACAGATTATGCAGTTTATATGACAGCATTCTATATCAAAGCTCTAGCGACTGCCGATTACTTCTTGAGACAAATGAATTACTTTCGTAACAAGTATTCGAGAGTGATATTCGTGGTTGTAGGTGATGATCCTGATTGGTGCGAGCGTGAGTTGAGTGCTGATGATACAGTAGTCGTGAAAGGGAAATCCCGCGAGCAAGATCTTTCTCTGTTAGCGTCTTGTAATCACTCCATATTGGATTATGGAACTTTTGGTACTTGGGGAGCTTTACTTGCTGGAGGTGAAACCGTTCTTTATAATTTAAATAATGGATTAGAACAAAAATTGGCGGATATGATGCCAAATTGGCGTAGGGCAACGTAATTTTAATAAACTTTATGCGAAATATTTTTACCAGATTTGCAATGGTGGAATCGATGGAGTAGATTTCAACGATATGTTTTACAGGTGTACGACTCAATAGCTGAATAGCTGAGTCTATAATAATACTAGCTAATACCCGGCGTGCGCTGCTACACCTAAATAAATTATAATGTATTTTAGCATTTAGTTGAATAAGTAAAAGGAAAAATAAAAATACATTTATATCGTTATTATTTTTAGATACCGCATGCTGATTACCTGGTGTTGCCCGGGAATCTACGCATCCCGATGTACTTGGCATAAATGAGCTGAAAGACAAAATTCGTTATTTTGAGTTATCCATAAAAGAATACCCGCCGTGCGCTGCTATGCTTGCCCGGGAATCTACTTATACCGATCTTCTTGGCATCAATGAAAGACAAAAATGATTATTGTGAATTATCCTTAAAATATAAACATATGCTGACGCGGACTTTTCTGTAGAGGTTTTTGAGATATTCAATTCTGTGTACAATAATGTTGTGTATTTGTTATGGTTTAGGCAACGTAAGTCTTTTAAGCTTAAAAAAGCGACATTTTTTCACTCTTTTCATCACAGAAGGTGATTTTTAAGGGTGAAGGGCTTCAGCATTAAAATTCTCTTATAACCTATAACCTATCCGGGAAAATCCTGAAGATTTTGCAAAAAGCCCCATGACAATCGAATGAAAGGTGTGGCAGCACATGCTTGCCCGAGAATCTACTTATCCCGATCTCCTTGGCATTAATGAAAGACAAAATGGCTATTTTTGTGTTATCTTTAAAAGATAAACATATGCTGTTGCGGACTTTTTCGCAGAGTTTTTTGAGATATTCAATTCTGTGTATATTAATTTTGTGTATTTGTTATGGTTTAGGCAGCGTAAGCCATTTAGGGGTAAAAAATATACTTTTTCACGTTTTTCACTTCAAAGGGTGTTTTTAAGGGTGTAGGAGTTGACTATCTCAACTCTCTTATAGCCTATGTTCATCCCGGGAATCTTCTGAATATTTTGCAAAAAAAAAACATCACAATCGGATCAACGGTATGGCTGTGCATAAAATACGAAGAAACAAACAAACAAACATTAATTTTTATATATTAGAAAATATATCAGCCATAGAGCAAAGGGGTGGAACGAACGTAATCTAAATCTTACTCACTCCACAACTACCACAGCAAGGTCAAGCGTACTTATTTTCCTAGTCACATTGTTTACAAGGTGAGACCAAAGTTATGCAGCGGTGTATTTCAATAGCAACGTGATGTAGTAGTTGTGTTGTCATACTCTTGGCCTCTTAATTAATAGAATGCTGTTAAATGTTAATAGAAAGAAACAAGGGTTTAGGTTTTAGTAATTAACATGAATTTACATAAACAGAACGAAAGTAATAATGTTGTGTTACTTCATTCAGTAAACAGATCGAATGAATAATGAACAAAGTAAATAGAATTCGAATACTTTTCTTGCAACAGTGGGGATTGAGAGGAATGGAACACTAAAGTATTTTTCTCCATAGCTGAGAAACAGCTCTTCTGGACGACACAACAATGGTCGTGAAAATACTGATGATGGAAATAATACCTCATAGTGTCAATTCCTAAAAAAAAGTAAATCAAATAATCGATGCTGATCGTGGTATGGGGAATAATAGAAGACACGCTTGCTCAAGTTCATATACAAAAAGGGACATGATAAAGATAAACATATTGGAGTAAACAGAAATTTGAAATGAAGTCAAGAACATAATTTTAAACGAGAGTCACGTCATCCTCCATGAGTAATAGAACTGTATTCTCAATTATACAACGTTACACGTATCGTTTAAATATGGCGGGAGAAAAGTATATTTTGATGGAAGTGTCGAAGAATACAAGCAAATTATTACTGTTATTAGGGAAAACTGCACTTAAACTAGCGTGAAATATTTTCAAAAGGTCCTATAGAACAACACTGCGCATGCGCCAGAATTTATAGAGCCAGCGATAACCCATAATCGAACCACATATCGATTATCATCCTCGATTACTATCCGTCGCTAAGAAATGTAAATGACCAATATTTGCAATAAATCCCCAAATCTATGTTTAAAAAACATTAATAATATTAAAATTACCAAACGTTTATTAAAAATGGGCGTACACTTACTTATCACTCCCTAACGCTTATTCCAAACATCGATAACCCAAAACAACGATAGAAAAATCATAGACTAAGTAATATACTCTGTGGAGAAAATAGCAGTTAGTATCACAATATTGTCTAACGGTGTCATAATATTGTGATTTGCACATTTAAATAAATACTTTAAAATTGTCTAATAATGTTATAAAAATTGTTTGAAAAGGTTTAAAATATTAAATAATGTTAGTAAATACAGAAGACGAACTATAGTTTACAACAATATAACTGGAAAATCAAGCGCTAGTAGAAGTGCAGTTGATCCGTTATTATTTTATTTAACTACTCTCTTTATCAACTAAGATCGTTAGCATCGCAATTAAAATATGGGCATGAAAAGGCAGACACATTTTGCTGAACGGCCAATATTTTCAGGTTTTATGTCCTTTAACTGCTTTAATTTCCGAAATAAACTTACACAGAATTTTTATGCCCTGAAAAATTCATCGAGCCCTGGCCGGATTTTAACCCAGGACTTTCAAAACCAGAGACCTATCATAAATGTTACAACAGGAAAACAATGAAATATTCTGGATATAGGCAGCAGTGATTGTTTGGATATAGTGATAATCTTATACAGGTTTGGTTAATGATTTTTAACCTAAATAGTTTGTATTGAGATCATGGCAATAGGAAATGAAATGCAAAATAGTAATTTTTGTCTTACTCTTTTTATTCGTAATTGTATAAAATACCGGTTAATGCATAGATAACCAGAAAGTGATAAGTGAGTAAAAATGGACATATCCGACGACTTGGTAAACTTAATATCGACTCAGTTATGTCTTTCTTCTCTGCAAATATAGGTCATTATATATAGGTAACATGAAACGTTACCACTGTTTGATCCTTTTGATAATGATCGCGGCATATTATATATTTATTGATAATTTTGTATTATTATTCGATAAACCCATTCAGAGAACAACTAAAACTCAAGAGAATACGACTCATAAACAAAACAACATCGATGTTCCACGAAAAAAAAACCTATTATCAGTAAAGACTGAATCCGTCTCTAAGAGATTATCACAGATTCACCAATTGCTATACAAAAACAAGACACACAAGAGATTATATGGTCATGTTTTAAAAAACCGCGATGAACAATTTTGTGTTGTGAAACCGAAACCAATTGAAATTCCACCAGAATGGAAGAATCAATGCCCAAACAAATCAGTGGTAACTGTAATGCAAGTGGGGCGTTTGGGAAATCAGATATGGGAATATGTATCTGTATTGGTTTTAGCAAAAATTACAGGTCGTGAACCTTTCGTGCCTAGTTGTATATTGCAAACAATAAGTGCGGTTTTTAAAAATGTAACAGCGCTGCCACTTAAATATATTGAACATTGTCCTTTTCACTATCACCATTTGATAAGTGATAAAAATATAGAAGACATGGAAGGTGATATCGTAATTCAACAGCCTGCGCAACTTCCTCACTATGTTATTCCGCATATAGAAGAAGTTCGGCATTTGCTCCAGTTCCACGACCATTTGACAGAGAAGAGCCAGGAGATATTACGAAATTCATCTAAAGGACTGAGCAAGGTTGTGTTTGTAAGCGTGCATGTAAGGAGAACAGATTATATTTTTACAATGTGGTTCAATTATGCTAGACCTCTGGCGACTGCCAATTATTTCTTGAGACAAATGAATTACTTTCGTAACAAGTATTCGAGAGTGATATTCATGATTTTGAGTGATGATCCTGATTGGTCCGAGCGTGAGTTGAGTGCAGATGATACAGTAGTCGTGAAGGGGAATTCTCCTGAGCAAGATCTTTCTCTGTTAGCGTCTTGTAATCACTCCATATTGGATTATGGAACTTTTGGTACTTGGGGAGCTTTACTTGCTGGAGGTGAAGCTGTTCTTAATAATTTAAATTCTCTAGTGGAACAAGAATTGGTGAAATTGATGCCAAATTGGCATATGGAAACCTAATTTTTTGTGATAATCTTTATGCCAAATGTTTGTACCAGGGTTTCAATGATGAAGTATGATGTAATGCATTATAGTTGTCATTTGTACAGAGTGGGCGATTCATTAGCTGTGTACATAATTGTAAACAACAGGAGGAACAGTACGTTGGTTACTACTATATATATATATATATATATATATATATATATGTGTGTGTGTGTGTGTTTGAACATCTGTGATTATTGTATTTACAGTATACGTGCAATATAATTATGTTTTTATGTGCATCATGTTACTATGATTCCTTATGGTACAACCAACATTCTGATTGTCTTTGGTGTCCTTCTGCCACTAGGTTACATACTGCAATATCATTTCACATTGTTTCCTTCAAAATCAAATCCTTAGTCATTTCTATTTTATTATTTTAAAGAAACTTCCGAAGTAATGAAGCTAATGAGGTTGTTTTCATGAAAATATTTTTGGAAAAAAAAAAGTACAAATCTTCATCGATCCTATCTAGTAGATTCCAAAGTGACCATGATCAATATATATATATATATATATATATATATAGGGAAGTTCGGTTAATGTGAACCTTTCTGCTTGAGTGGACCCTGTTAATATTTTCTTTAATTGGTGCTGCCCTCGAACAGAAAATATTTTAACTTCTTCCCCTCATCAACTTTGATGGGTTCAAGGCCAGTTTATTTTATTATTTATGCGAAAGAGACTTTATTTGTGACATTTATGAAAATTACCACTTTAAATTTTTTCAAGCTAAGAATCAAATCTTAATTTCTGCTACTGAATAATACAAATGTTGAAAAAGCTCCTAAATATATTATATTATGTAGATGCTGTTTTAATATACTGACGGGTTTGGTTTGATATTATGTGACATGTTGGCTGTATAAAATAATTAAACATAACAAAGAAATTCGGTTAATGTGGACCCTCCACGAGGACGTGGATCCACTTTACACGAATACATATATTTTATCAATGAGGATGCTATCTGTATAAACCATTCACTTAATTAATTTTATTTAATATCCTTGTAATTTTACTAAACCGAAAGACCGTGCTTTCTGCAGTTGAATGGCGTGTGAATGTTATAACAAACATTTTTTTTCAAAACATTAAATAAATATCAATGCTTTTTAATTATAAGTCATAAATATTTTCATATTAATCTGTGCCTGTCTGTATAAATTAATAGAGTAAATTAACTTGAAAATAGACTAAAAGCTAAAGTGGACTCTGGGATCCACTTTATCCGAATATGGGCCTTTCTTGTAATGTAAAAAAGTTGATAAATTATGAAGATGTTTCCACATTTGAATAAAATAATAATGCTATTTAATAGTTACAACACTGATGATAATCACTGTAATTAAACAAAATTCGAATCCCTTAATTAAAAGACGAAAAAGAACAAATTCGAAACAGGAGTCCAAATTACCCGATGTTCCTCTACACTGCGATGGGCAAGAAGGCATGTGGCACAAATGGGAAATAAAAGAGGGGCAGGAAGCTTCTTGTAGGAAAAACGCTCAGTTGGTAGACCAAGATTGAGGTGGGAGAATTACATTAACCATGATTTGAAGAAAGTAGATTATAGAGGCGATGACTGGAAAACATTACTTCAGGATAGGAATGTGTGGAGAGTTTATGTCTGAATGACCATGAACCTACGGGTAGTGTTTGAGATTATATTCTGAGGGTCCCGTATTTAAACCCCAGTTTCAACCAATCTGATTTTTTCCCCTTGCAACCATGTGCAGTAGTTAACTGACTTGGCCGCACTCTGTACAATGTGTTTATATGTGTGAACATATATTTAGTTTTAATTATGTATACTTCCAGTCACAGTTTCTTAGTCTTACTCAGTAGTGTGGGTGTTGGCCCTTAAATAAAATAAAATTAGGAATGGAATTTACCTTAAAACTAAAGTTTTGCTCTAGCGGCCGGCTTGTTTGTTTTAAAATTTGAATAAGAAAAGTAATGTCGAGTTTATTAATCAGGAAAATCGGGCCATTTTGGGTTAACTTGAAAGATGAAATTTAATGGGGACAGTTTAAATGCGCCGAAAGGTCGAGGGTTCAAGTCCCGGTGGGTCAGGATTTTTAAACTGACCCAAACCTTCTGGCGGCACTATGGCCCTGGGGTCGACTCAACCTCTAACGGAAATGAGTACCAGATGCTTGTTCTGGGGGTAAAGGCGGCCGTCACGCAGGGCTGACATCAAGTGCCGATTGTCCAGAAATAGTGGGAGCCTTAACCTCCTACTACCCCAAGGGCCTCCTGAGGCCTGTAGTGGGATTACTTTACAGTTTAAATGCTCCCATGCTCAATTTTCGTTTTCTCGCAATTAAACTTGGTAAATGCGATTTAATTATAAATAAAAATAAATACATATTTCGTATACTAGCAAAATCGGACCATAAAATTCGACTTGCTGAGGAATTTGCTTAATTTACATTGATTCTGCGTGATGAGTTTTAAATGACTGTCTTGTGGGAAATACGAGATTGAAATTAACCCATTCACCTCAGAAGACGAGGTACACTCGCTTAACTATGCCTGTTATATGTTTTGAATATTTTGTACATCCCTAACATTTATGAATAGTAGAGGAATGTGTTTTGGCCTTTGCCCTTATTGTGATCTCAAGTACCGTTACATGTTGTTTGTTTTGAATGCCTGAAATTAGACAGTATAATTTATGGCGATTTAAATGCGGTTTCTGGAGAAATAAATTGAGCATTTAAACCTGAAGCCAATTGGTTAAGAATATAAGCGGGTAGAGACTACAAAACTAATAAACGATGTCAAATAAATGTTAACCGAAAGTGGAGAAATCAGTTTTTAAATGTTTGTTCCTTACAGTAAAAATAAGTTCCTTTGGAGGCTTTACAACTTTGAAACCAACACT